>LPNX011118395.1:430139-456112 GCA_001517045.1 Pseudotsuga menziesii
CCATAAGAAGACAATCCAGAAGAAATGAGTAGGTACACTTCTCTCTTTTGTCTACAACTGAACCTGGAACTTTTGCAGAGGCCAGTAAAGATGAACAATGGGTTAAAGCTATGGAAGAAGAACTAAGAAGAACTAGATCAAATCAAGAAGAATGAAACTTGGGAACTTGTTCCGAGACCACATAACAAAAATGTTATTGGCACAAAATGGGTTTTCAGAAACAAAATGAATGAAGATGGACAGGTAATCAGAAATAAGGCTCGATTGGTGTGTAAGGGTTATTCTCAGATCGAAGGAATAGACTTTGAAGAAACATATGCACCAATTGCTAGAATGGAAGCTATCAGAATGATATTAGCCTACGCTTGCTCCAAAGACATCAAAGTGTATCAGATGGACGTAAAATCAGCCTTTCTAGATGGGGAATTGGAGGAAGAAGTCTATACCGAACAACCAGAAGGATTTCAGCTTTCAGAAAACAAGGACTATGTTTGCAGACTAAAAAGGGCCCTATATGGACTAAAACAAGCTCCAAGAGCTTGGTACTCCAGATTGGACAGGTACTTACTACAACAAAAATTTAAGAGGGGAAGTGCAGATAGCAATTTGTACATCAAACAAGACAATGACAGCATACTCATCTTTGAAGTTTATGTTGATGATATCATATTTGGAAGTGATGATGATTCACTGAGTCAACAATTTGCTAAAGACATGCAAAAAGAGTTTGAAATGTCATTACTCGGTGAATTGACCTTCTTCTTGGGACTCCAGATATCTCAAAGAACAGAAGGCATTTTTATTTCCCAGACAAAATACATTAAGGAGATGTTGAAGAAATTCCAAATGGAAGACTGTAAACCTGTGAGTACCCCTATGATCACCGGTTGTAAGCTGAGCAAAGATGATGAATCTAAGGAAGTTGATCAAAGGCTCTATAGGTCAATGATTGGTAGTCTACTATATGTAACTGCCTCCAGACCAGATGTGATGCAAGCCGTTGGACAAGTTGCAAGATTTCAAGCTGCCCCAAAAGAAAATCATATTATAGCAGTTAAAATGATCTTCAAGTATCTCAAAGGAACTGTGGATTTTGGACTTTGGTATCCAAAAGGGAATGATCTGACATTGATAGCATATTCAGACGCAGATTGGGCAGGATGTGTTGACGATAGAAAAAGCACTAGTGGAACGGCCTTCTTTTTAGGTGGTTGTCTGGTATCTTGGTCAAGTAAGAAGCAATCTTCAGTGTCCTTATCAACCGCAGAAGCAGAATATATAGCAGCAGCAGCTTGTTGTACTCAGATTCTTTGGATGAAGCAAACCTTGCAAGACATACATGTGACATGCAATGAACCGATTCCTATTCTATGCGACAATACGAGTGCCATTAGTATCTCCAAGAATCCAGTTATGCATTCCAAGACCAAGCACATTCCTATCAAATTTCACTTTCTTCGGGAATAGGTCACAGAAAAGAATATCAAGTTGGAATATGTCGGGACAAAAGAACAGGTTGCAGATGTTTTTACTAAGCCTCTTCCAAGAGAGACTTTTGAGTACCTCAGAGAAAAATTGGGAGTCATACTATCTCCTAATTGAATTCATCTATCTATAATACAATATGATAGGAGCAGTTTGGCAGAAGTACCCTTTGCCATTGATGCCAAAGGGGGAGAAAAAGTTGAACAAGGTAGGTAAAAGAAGCATGATCTAAGGGGGAGTTGTGTGGTCAAAGGAAGCTCATTCGAAGGGGGAGCTTTGGAGTTGTCATCAATGACAAAGGGGGAGATTGTTGACTAAATTGTCATTGATGCCAACAGGGGTGTGTTAATGTGTCTTGGTGCCCCTTGAGGAGCCTCTGTGGGTTGAGTAAGTGTCAGTGTCAAAGGAGACCTTTTGACTATGCCCAAGCCCAAGTCTGAAGCCCTTGGACCCTTGGGACAATGGCAAAAGCCCTGAACTTCCTGTAGAGTGGTCAAGTACCCCCAAGTTGGTTTTATCAAAATATTAACAAGATTAAATGATAAAACTTTTCTTTAAAGATTTAATAATGATGTATTAAAATAGGTTAATAAATAATTTTTTTTTAATTAAAAAATTTACCTTTGAATTCTTTAATGATTCAAATATTAAAAAGTTTTAATAAATAAAACAATTATAGGTTAAAATATTTTAATAAATAAAAATTTTATTAAATTTTTTATTATTATTGTTAAATATTAAAAATAACTCATTGAAACAAGGAAATGTTCACTTTAAAAATAAAAATAAAAATAAAAACTCCGTAATTAAATTATATCAGCCCATACTTCGTGCTTCAACCTTCACGCTATCAACATGTATAAATATATCTACATGTGGCAACATAAATGGATAGACATTACAAAAATTGGAAATTCGCGGGCTGAGGAAAATTAACGGTGTGAATAAACAGTTTTTGCCGGAGCTTGACGTGGAGGTATTGCCGTCAGATGAAGGTTTCAGTTGGCCGTGGAGAAAGGAACGAAGGGAGAAGAGACGAAAAGGAAGACAGCGGGGAACAGGAAGTTCACTGTTTGCAGCCATGCGTCCTCTAAGCTGTAGTCTCATGTGATTTGAGAGGGATCGTGAAGACGAGTTCGAGGATTTTGTTGCAGATAGTTATCAGATCTTAAATTCCTGGATAGCAGAACCGTGGCCCAGAAGCTTTCAACTTTTCGTCATTGTGGAATCACCCATATTCTGAATTGTGTGGGTTTTGCCTGCATAGAGAATTTTCAAATGATTTCCGCTACAGGACACTCTGGTTAGAAGATAGCACGTGAGGATCTTACTTGCATTTTATATGATGTTTTTGACTTCATCGAGGAGGTTCGTGAGCAAGAAGATTGCAGGTTATTTCTGCATTGTTGCATAGGGGTTTCAAGATCTGTGGCACTTGCTATAGCATACTTGTTGTGGAAAATTGTTTTGTGGACAGTCTCTGTTTCTTTGCTTAGTTTGTGGTATTGCTGTGTGTATGTGAACTAATTGAAGGTCTGAGTTTGTCTATTTGAAAAAGCTTGACAAATACCATAGGAGAAGTCGAGCTCATCTCAGTCACTGTGTCAACGCTATACCGGAATCTTACAGCCTGTAAAGACATCACTTTGCTATTAAAGGGGTCGAGTTTGCTACATCATTGTTATTATTGTCTATTATTCTCTATATTGTGAGAGTACTGCCATTATCAAGCACAAACAGCAGCTACAGGGGGATGTCAAATCAAATCTCTGCTACAAACTTTCCAGATCGCTGTGTGGGAGCAGATTGCTGTCTAAGAAATTCGCAGCAAATAGATCAGCAGTCTGAGGTTTACGTGGGCTGAGATCTTGATGAACAACATGTGGACAGAAGGAAAGAACAACGTTTGATGATGCAGCAGATGTGATAAGAGTGTGACAGGCTGATAGACAGTTTGACATGGACAGATAGACAAGGTATGTATGTGAACAATATTATATATTTAATATACTGTAATAACATGTGATTTACAGTTAAAGTAGACATGAGTATATATGTACAATGAGTCTGCAAGTGTGAGTGTATGTTCAATAAGTATACAAGAGAATGCATTTTCAGTATTGAGTGGATGTACAGTTTATCAGTCAAAGGTGTGAACAGTATTGTGTCTATATGAGTGTACAATGAAATGGACAAGTGAACATATACAGGAATGAGTAATCTGTGTGTGTACTAGTGTGTGAGCAGCATGTGCAAACACAGTGAATGTGGTGTGTACAGTAGTTTGTTTTTGTGATGATACTCTTCCATGCTATGATGAACTCTCTACGATGCACAGTCTGCTATGCACTCTGATTTGATGATACATGCTGCATGCTATGGTGTGATGACATTCACCATGATGTGTACTTCTTACATGCACATTACATGTTGATGATGATGGTGGGTATTTGATGATGATGATAGTACATACCCTATGACTTTGATGTATAACCTATGATGATGTTCAGCAATAGCAAAGCAAAGATACTTCAGTGAGTGTGAATGACAGTGAACGGTGTGCACTAGCAGATTCAGAGATTGGTACGTGACAGATCTACAGGTTGTGCAATGTGGTACAGAGTGTGTCAGCATCAGTGATAAGGCTGACTTGGCAGTAAACAGTGAATAGAGGTTATCAGCAGCAAGAAGTTCTAATCCAGCAGTATTGATGAGCAGCTTGATCAGCATGACCGTGATGACATGAGCAGAGAAATGATGTGACAGTATTGACTACAGAGAAAATTTGGCAATGATCAGAGTGCAGGGTTTGACAGGTCCACAGGTTCTGCAATATTTTTCTTATCAGGGTGGCAGGACGGGGCAAGGAAAGGAGGTCGTAGCCTCCTTTCGGTAGAAGCCGGAAAACTAGGGAGTGGCAGCTTCCTTCAGGTCATAGCCTGTAAATCAGGGGGTTGTAGCCTCCTTCCAGTTGAAGCTGGAAAAATTTGAAGTCTATATAATAAGGGAGTTGTTCCTTACATCCAGTTATTTCTGGACAACTATTATTAAAAAGGCTGCCGTGGTTTTACCCCCAGAACTTGGGTTTCCACGTTAAAAACTGTTGTGTACTGTGCATCTTGCTGTCTTTTACATATTGGTGTTGTGCTGTGATTGGTGATCAGCAACCTGCTTTTGATTAAAGTTTTTGATTGTACAAATACTGATTCACCCCCCTCTCAGTATTTCAACAAAAACCAAATCGAAATGAAACGCGCATAAAAAGATTTGAAACGGACTTGAAGCGTTTCATTCCGTATGGACGCATTTCAAATCGTGAAACTAGTTTTGTATGGACTGAAACACATTTTAGGTCCTTACTGTACACGTTTTAGAGGGTGGTCGGGTCCAGATAGCGCGTTTCTTGCAACTTAGACCCCAAGAGTACTTCTAATAAATTTAATACGCCATAGGTTGTGCAAAGACGACCAAGAACGGTCTCATACAAATGGTAGTCAGTGGGGTTTTAGAAATGCCAAGTTCTCTAAGCCTCTAGAACAACGCCTCTCTAGGGATGGAGTGGAATGCTTCCTGAAAGTCTATAAAGCAAGAATAGGCTTTTTGTTGAAATAGTTAGAGGACGGTGAATTAGTATTTGCACAATAATAATTTTTTTATCAAAAGCAAGTTGTTGATCCCCAATCACAGCATATCATCAATGTGTATGAAAATAACAAGTTGCACAGTACACAGTAATTTTTGACGTGGAAACCCAAGTCCTGGGGGTAAAACCATGTATGCATCGTCAACGTCAAGTATACATCATAGTGCATAGGAGAGCATCATCACACTATGGTATGCATGTACATCATATTGTATAGGAGTGCATCAACATCATAGACTGTAAATCATTATCACCATAAAGTGTATCATATCATAGCATAAAGGTATGCAACATCATCATCATATCCTCCATAATGACTTCAAATATATATACCAATATAGAGGCTCACATACTAAGATCAAAGCTGAACTCTATCCATGAGAGACATGTGCCATCATTAGAGAAACCCAAAAGCATGAACCATACCTTTTCGAAGATCAAAAGATGAAGAAATAATAGAAAAAAGAAAATAAACTCTAGATCATGTCACCACATAGCGCTCGTAACAAGCTTTCCAACGAGCCAAGAATTTTGTAATTCCAATTCCGTATGAGAAAGTTATGCCAATTTTAGTGAAGATGCCCAAAAATTTCTCCTCAAGAAAGTTTCACACTTATCTTCAAGAGTTGCGAATTACCAAGGAGAGACCATATTGATGAACAAATGAAATGTTTGATATTCTATTTATATAGGTTGTGGAGGAAAGTTAGTACCTCAAACTGAGCCGACATGCAATTCAAAATTACAAATAATTGTATTCTCTTTTGTTTGGTTGGCTAACCCAAAAAGGTGGGGTACACCAACTTCAAAAATTCATCTCTCTTCAACTGTAAGGAGTTAGAAGATGCTCCACATATCAACGGAAATGGCTTGACGAGGACTATCTCCTTATGATGGGTTTATTTGCAAATTATTGGTATAATACCCTTAAATTCTTCAAATTGTTCAGGACTTCAAGGATTCCACACATAAAGGTGCCAAAGACCATGTTACCTTATGCATAAGTTCCAAGGTCAAATGATTCAATGGACATAATCAAAGGCATGAGGTATTCAATGGTATTCACATCCACATACTTAACATCAACAAGGAGGAGGTCTCCACCATATACTCATCATATGAAGGGTATCAAAGACCCCAACACCACTAAGGTGTGGGGGTGACAAGACTTCTCCTAGGGTACCATGACCTCACAAATGACCACATAATGGGTCATTTGGACTCTTTGAAGTTCTATACTTCTTCAACCAACCAATGAGTCTTTCTAGGGTACTAGGGCATAGGTTGTGGTTCTGGGGAATCCAAAGAAACAACTGGGGAACGATATAAACAACTTAGGGGAACTTAAACGCTCTAAAGGGTGTACAAGGATTTTGGCATTGTCCCAAGGGCTCCAAGGGCTTCAGACTTTGGCTTGGACAAGGTCAAAAGGTCTCCTTTGACATTGACAGACTTCTAACCCAAAGGGCTCCTCAAGGGGCACCAAGCCAAACCGACACACACCTATTGGCATCAATGACGATTTAGTCAACAATCTCCCCCTTTGTCATTGATGACAACTTCAAAGCTCCCCTTTAGAAAGAGCTTCCTTTGTTCACAAATCTCCCCCTTTGAGCAGCCTTCCTTTACCTTCCTTGTTCAACTTTTTCTCCCCCTTTGGCATCATTGGAAAAGGGTACTCCTTGTAGTATTACTACTCCCCATGTCATGCTAATGTGTTGTTGAAGATGGATCAATTCAATTAGGAGATAGTATGACTCCCAATTTTTCTCAAAGGTACCCAAAAGTCTCTCTTGGGAGAAGCTTCATAAAGATGTCTGCAATTTGTTCTTTTGTCCCAATATATTCCAGCTTGATATTATTTTGTGACTTGTTCCCGAAGAAAATGAAACTTGATAGGAATGTGCTTGGTTTTGGAGTGCATGACTGGATTCTTGGAGATACTGATGGCACTCGTATTGTCACATAGAATTGGAATTGGTGCATCACATATCACGTGTATGTCTTGCAGGGTTTGCTTGATCCAAAGAATTTGAGTACAACAACCTGTTGCTGCTATATATTCTGCTTCGGCTGTTGATAAGGACACTGAAGACTATTTTTTGCTTGACCAAGATACTAGACAAATGCCTAGAAAGAATGTTGTTCCACTGGTGCTTCTTCTGTTGTCAACACATCCTTCCCAATCTGCGTCTGAATAAGCTATCAATGTTAGCTCATTTCCTTTTGGATACCAAAGTTCAAATTCCATAGTCCCTTTGAGATATTTGAAGATCCTTTTAACTGCTATAATGCGAGTTTCCTTTGGAGCAGCTTGGAATCTTGCAACTTGTCCAACGACCTGCATCACATCTAGTCTTGAGGCTGTTACATATAGCAAACTACCAATTATTGATCTATAGAGCCTTTGATCAACTTCCTTAGATTCATCTTCCTTGCTCAGTTTATAACCGATGATCATAGGAGTACTCATAGGTTTACAATCTTCTATCTGGAATTTCTTTAACATTTCCTTGATGTATTTCGTTTGAGCAATAAAAATGCGAGTCTATTCATTGGGATATCTGAAGACCCAAGAAGAAGGTTAATTCACCGAGCAATGACATTTCAAACTCAATGAATCATCATCACTTCCAAAGATCATGTCATCAACATATACTTCAATGATGAGTATGTTGTCGTTGTCTTGTTTGATGTACAAATTGCTATCTGCACTTCCCCTCTTAAAGTTTTGTTGTTGCAAGTACTTGTCCAATCTAGAGTACCAAGCTGTAGGAGCTTGCTTTAGCCCATATAAAGCCCTTTTAAGCCTGCATACATAGTCCTTGTTTTTTGAAAGCTGAAATCCTTCTAGTTGTTCGACGTAGACTTCTTCTAATTCCCCATTTAGAAAAGTTGATTTTACGTCCATCTGATACACTTTGATGTCTTTGTAGCAAGCATAAGCCAATATCATTCTAATAGCTTCAATTCTGGCTACAGGTGCAAATGTTTCTTCAAAGTCTATTCCTTCGATCTGAGCATAGCCTTTACAAACCAATCGAGCCTTGTTTCTAATCACCTGTCCATCTCATTTTGTTTTTGAAAACCCACTTTGTGCCGATCACATTCTTGTTATTTGGTCTAGGAACAAGTTCCCACGTTTCATTCTTTTCAATTTGATCTAATTCTTCTTCCATTGCTTTGACCCATTGCTCATCTGCATTGGCCTCTGCAAAAGTTCCTGGTTCAGTTGTAGACAATAGAGAGAACTGTACCTACTCATTTCTTCTAGATAGTCTTCTTATAGTTCCTATTCCAGCATCCTTATCACCAATAATTTGATCTGATGGATGATTATCCTGGCACCAGTTCTTAGGTATCTCTTGATCCTTATGTTCTTCTTGTTCCACAATTGGTTGATTATGTTCTTCATCTTTCGAGAGTTGTTCTTCCTTTTTAATTTTCTTCATTTCTTTATGATCAAAAACTTCCTCTTCTTCATCGTCTGATTCTTCTGAGTCTTCTCTGGATGATGTTAGTCTACCCTCATCTATTTTCACGATGATGCTTTTGATCACCTTGTTTAATCTCAAATTGTAGCATTTGTAAGCTTTCCTCTTGGATGAATATCCAACGAATATGCCCTCGTCTAATCGAGAATCAAATTTTCCAATCTTCTTATCTTCTCTTTTGATGTAGCACTTGCTTCCAAAGATTTTGAAGTGTCGTACATCTGTTGCTCTTCCTGTCCATAGCTCCTAGGGAGTTTAATCATTTTTGCTTCTGAGTAATCCTCTCTTTAAGATGCGTACTGTTGTATGAACTGCGTGTCCCCAAAATTTGTCATTCAACTTGGATTCATTCAACATGGTTCGAGCCATTTCCATTACTGATGTATTCTTTCTTTCAGCAACTCCATTTTGTTGAGGTGTTTTGGCTACTGAAAACTGTCTCTCTATTCCATGCTCTTCACAATATTTGTTGAATTCATCTAAAGTGAATTCTCCACCATTGTCAAATCTTAAGCACTTGATTCGTGATTCTGTTTCATTCTCGACTAGTTCCTTGAATGTTTTGAAACATCCAAAAGCTTCTGACTTCCTGTTGAGAAGACATACCCATGTCATCCTAGTGTAGTCATCAATAAGTAGCATGAAATATTTTTCACCATTCAGTCCTTTGCTCTTGGTTGGTCCACATATGTCAGTGTGAACGAGCTCCAAAAGTTTTGTAGAAGAATGCTCTTTTGTCTTGAAATGTACTTTTGTTTGTTTTCCATGTTGACACTATTCACATATAGAGTTAGTTGGCTTTGTAACTTCCGGCATATTCCGAACCTATCTTGTGTGGGAGTGCCCCCGACCCCCTTGCTCCCGCTCTCGAAGCTTGCTCCCAAAACGCTCCTAGTTTTGAGAAAATGCTCCCAAGGCAGTGACGAGGCTCTCCCTTCCTTTCCTATACTAAAAGCTCCTATACTAGATTGATCATTTGATGACAATGTTATGGTACCTCCCTTCTTTGCCAAGCTCTTACCATTTTTTTATGGTTGATCATTGGATGATAATGTTATATGTTTTAATCCATGTATTGTATAGCTAATTCAACATCCTACATGTTTTTTAGATATAAATCCATCAAAATATATTATCGGTCTGAATGGCCAATGGCCTAAGCAATTCGGACTAGACCTAAAACTGGACCGAAGGCCGGTTCGGTAATGAACCGGCCTGCTCGAACCCTAAACTGCTCGGTTCGTTACCGAACCAGTCTTAGCCAGTCGAGCCCGTAACTAGCCGATCGACCAGCTGAGAAAACATGGAAACCTCTTAAAAGTTTATTTTTTAATAAAATAAAATAAAAAACGCTTAAAAGTTGATTTTATAATAAAATAAAATAAAAAAACTAACTAATACCTAACCCTAAATCATAGAACATGAACTTATCAAATTTTTACCAAATTGAAATAATTTCTAACGGAATTTGTTTCTTTATTAATTTATTACTTTTATTAACAAAAACACTTTGTTCTCTCTTTTACATGATAGGTGGTTGTTAAAAAACCCAAAATTTTTATTTTTTATTTATGTTGTTTTATTTAATAACAATATTAGTAGCACAAACTCATCTAAAACATGGATCTGAAGTTGCATATCTTTAGTTCCATTATTTTTATAAATCAGTGATTATATTAGTAGCACAAAGTCATCTAAAACATGGATTTGAAGTTGCATATCTTAGTTCCAATATTTTTATTTTTATAAATCAATGATATGTGTGAATTTGCGATATGCCTCTTGGAGTTTAGGAATTTCCAGGTCATATCAGACCCAAATTTAAACGTGTTCTTGTTGCCCATATGTACATAGATGACGGATTGAGATTGAGGGATTCGATACTCCTCACATTGCATGAGTAGACTTTGCATATTATGTCTCTAATCATCTAATGGCTTGAAATCATATTTTGGAATGTTAAATTTAATTTTTGCCATTAAAATTGTAATTTTTTTTGTTCTATTTAATAGCCCGGTTCATTGAAATCAAATCGCTTTGGTTCATTATCGGTTCTGGTTCTGGTCCAAGTTGACACTCGACCGGTTCAACTCTCGGTTCTGAGTTTTAAAACCTTGATTAAAATATATACTATACAAAAAACGCAACCGAAACACTCCCAAAATGGGAGCTTTCGAAATTTTCGTTTTTCGCTCTCGCTCTCGCTCCCCGCTTCCAACGATCTACTTGGTTTTTGCAGATCTTGACCAGATTGTTAAAATGGATATGCCCCATTCTTCTGTGCCAAAGGCAGCTTTCATCTTCTTTTCCCAAGTGACATTTCTCGGACTTAATCTTATCCAACACGTTTATGTTGTTGGGGTTCCTGGTTGTTGTGGCTACAAACTTTCCTGATCCTTGCTTCCTTATTTTGCATCCTTTTGAGTTGAAGAGGATTTCATGTCCTTGATCACACATTTGACTGATGCTTAGCAGATTATGCTTCATGTTGTCTACAAGCAAGACATTTTCAGCTAGGGAGTTTTTGCTTCCAAGCTTCGATGTGCCTTTCCCCAATACTTTTGTTGAATTGTTGTTTCCGTAAGAGACAAATCCTTTGTCCTTCTTAATATTAACAAAAGCACGTTTGTTACCTGTCATATGCTTGGAGCAACCGCTATCAACATACCATTCACCCTAAGTTGCACGAAACGTGGAAAAGTTTCCAAGTTTCCGAAACGGGGACGCCTAGAAACGTGACCCCGCAAAAATGGTTACGCCGGGGGAAACGTCATATATATATATTAAAAAATATATATATATTTATTATTATATGAAATATATATATATATATAGAAATACCTCATTGTTTTGTAAAAAAATAAGAATGAGACATAAACACTAATTGAGAAGAAAAGAACATCTTTATTAACTAAGCCTTTATCAAATGAGGCTTTACATCCAAAATTAGCCTTTATAGATGAGGCTTTACATCCAAAATTAGCCTTTATAAGTTTATACTTGAGGCTACATATACTCCTCATCAACATCATCAAAAATAGAACAAGAGGCTCGTCCTACAATAGTAGCGCGTGGAGTTGAAGAGCCAATCCCACTTCCACTTGCACCACTAGTACTATCAGTGATATCACGAGCAGCAAGAGAGAGATCCAAGTCTGGGTTTTCTGCCTCAACATCCCATTCTTTATGAGGACCATTTGTATATTCTTCACCCCTACGAGACACAAGGCGTAGGTTTGAATGCACATATACAAGATCCTCTGCCTTCTGTGATCCCAGCCTGTTTCGTTTCACAGAATGAATAAAACCATAAGTGCTCCAATTCCTTTCTGCTGCTGAAGAGCTTGCCACTTGTGATAGGATAGGAGTGGCAAGGCTTTGCAAATGCACACCATTTGCCCCATGACAAGTCCACCATTTAAGTGGGTTCATACTGCCCCTCTCATCCAAAGCTGACATGTCTCCAAAATCCTCTAATCCAGAAGCAAAACAAGCAAATTCTCCCCTCACTTCAGTTTGTAAAGAAGCCAAAAACAACCTTTGGAAGGCTTTCTTCACCCCAATTGCCACCTCCTTGTCCTGATGTGGGGCCTTCCTCTTCCCATTGCTTTGAGCAATGAGGTCAGTATCATAAAAGCGTGGCGTAAGAGCATGTGCCAAAGTGTGTAATGGAGTGTTAAATCCATTCCACCTGGTAACAATGATGCTTCTCACCTACTCTGCAAAATCAACATCAACAAAAAGTAGAGTTGGAGCTTCCTGCGTAATAATCTCCACGGTTTTTTCAACCATGCTATCCATGCCATCATAAACCTCTCCTAGGAAAGGCCTATCTATGTCTGCTTCTCGAAGAAGCTCAAATGCAGGCAATGTGAACTTGAGCAAGAAGTCTATCTTGCTCCACCAATCCTCATCAATCAACAACCGACGCACACAACTTCCCCTCTCTGAATCTGCTTGTCTCCACTCAGCCCAAGTTGGGCCCACCACCATACTCATCAATGCATTTTTTACCTCAACAAGTCAACGCAACATGATGAAGTTTGAGGCATATCTAGTCTCAGCAACTTTGAGCAACTCCAATTTGGAGTATTCTCGATATATTGCTTGAGATAAGTGATGGTTGGTGATGAATTTTATGATCTCTCTTGCTTGCCCTGTGATATCCTTAACCCATGCAGTTTTATGCTCAATCTCTTCTAAGATCAGATTTATATTATGGACAATGCAAGGAGTCCAAAATATATGATTGTACCTGCTCTCAATAATCAATCCTGCAGCCTTGCAAACTGGTGCATTATCAGTGATAACTTGCACCACTTTATCTGGTCCAACCTGCTCAATAGCAGAAATCAAAACATCAGCTATAAAGTGGGAGTCTTTTAGTTCACCAGAACAATCTTCTGCTCTCAAAAACATTGCTCCTACAGGTGAAGATGCAATGATGTTGATCAATGGCCTACGCCTTGTATCGGTCCATCCATCTGAAATAATGGACACCCCTGAGTTGGCCCATGAGCTTCGGATAGGTCTTAAAACATCCTCAATAAGCAGCCTCTCTTTCTTGAGCAAAACTGTTCTAATTTTTTCATAGTTTGGCCCTTGGAAACCTTGAGGGGCTGTGTTAATTGCCCTTACCATATCTTGCCAATAAGGGGATCGGACCACATTAAATGGAATGCCACATGCATAGAGGGCCCTTGCTACTCTAGATTCTGCTTCATCTCTCTCTTGATTGTTGAACATTTTCAACAATCTACTATCATTACCCCCTAATGCAGAGCTTGCCATCTCATCTTCAAGCTATGCTGCCCTCCTCTTCCTTGCTTCATGGACAATACGTGGCTCACTTGTAGCAGCCAAGCGAGTGTTGCCAATGTCACTCTTTCCAAATGTGCTTCTTTGTTCTTTCAACCTCATAGCATCATTATGCTCTCTATTGAATTTGGCCCTTTCTTCTGGATTTTTTGTATGGCCACAAACATCAACCCCCTTTACCCCTTCATGCAAGATGTGAGCCTTGACTCTCGTGTAAGAGCCCTTGTAGATCTTGCCATTGTTGCAAAGGTTGCACCTCCATTCCCATGAACCCCCACCAGGAAGTTGCTTGATTTTGGTGACATACTTCCAAAGAGGATAGTACTCTTGTTGCTTGGTTTTTTGAGTATCTCTTGGGGTTGGAGCAGCCATAGTATGAGATGCCATGAGACCTGCAACGATTGTCAGCACCTATACGGCTGCAAGCACATATCCAAAACCACAAAAATACAAAAGTTAAAACAATACACCATGCTGTACGGTAGCAAAAAAAATATGTACGGCTGCAATAAAATGAACGGCTGGAATAACATGCTGTACGGCTCAAGGATATAACCTCTGCTGCTGTACGGCTGCCAAGCAAAAAAAATTGAGCTGTACGGCTCCCAAGCAAAATAAAAAACGAATCCTTGTCGGCTGCAAAAAACAAAAACACTGTACGGCTGCCATATGAATCCTGTACCAGTGTACTCCCTCCCGGCTGCAATAAAAAACAAGATGGAACGTACTGGCTGAGTCACAAGTGGACTGTCGGGTCCAACAACAAACAAAACAGTGGCTGAATAAAAAATAAAACGATGGCTGAGAGTGGACCATCGAGCTCACAAAAACACAAAACAGTGGATGTGTGATTACTTTAACGTGAAGCTAGGTGTTATATAGAGTTTTAATTTAGGTTTTAGGGCAATTAAAAAATTAAAATAGTTTCCACATCAGCGTACAGACCAAAAATTGAGTGGAAACGCCGGAAACGTGTCGTACAGACCAAAAATTGAGTGGAAACGCCGTTGGCCGTACCGTATGGCGTTTCCAAATCGTGAAACGTCGTACGGTACGGCCGGCGGCGTTTCGTACCAGTTTCCGAGTTTCAGCGAGTTTCTGGTACGGGTACGGCACCTAATCGCGAGATTCCTGCAACTTAGCATTCATCAAAGCTGTTGTTCTGAGCTTGAAGAGCAATTCCACATTCGTAGTTGTCCTTGCGTTTAATCAATACCTTATTGGACATTTTCTCATTTCTTACTGTAGGTCTCTTCATTCTGCAATCTTTGGCCATATGTCCAAAGTTGTTACACTTGTAACATTCTACTTCTGATCTCAAGGGACCAAACCTGTTACTGTACTGTGGTCCTCTGAGGCTTGCAGGGTTATTCCTTGTTTCAAAGTTTCTTCTTTGAAAACATTTTACAGCTTTGTGTCCAAATCTTCCACATGTAAAGCAATTCCCATAAAAGAAGTATTCATACCTAGGAACATATGAAGGAGGTGCTTTTCTGAGATTTGGTCTTTTTGTTGGCCTTCTTTTTTATAAGGGTTGTTCTGGTTGACATTCAATCTCTTCTTCATTTGTGGAGTCGGTTACCAACTATTTTGTACAATAGTTGAACTTTCTATTGAGCTGCCAATTATTGAACATGATGAATGTTCATTGCGAGAGTTCAGAAGTTCAGTGTGTTTCAGAGTTAGCCAATTTTGGCTATCCTTTTTTTATTTTTGTCGGAATGACCATGCCCCATGGGGTTGTAATAAGGTGTGCTAGTAGGGGAGTCTTGAGTGGCTTGGTTCCCTTAGACTTAACAATCAAGTAGGGTATTCTAAGGAGTTTTTTCCCTTATCGATTATTTCTTTGCCTTTAGCCGAGTTATAATGCCCAAATTTGGCGGTTAGGCCTTGGGGGGTTATTAGAGTTCAACATTAAAATATGAACCTACTAGACACTATTGGTATGTTTTATGGTCATTTCCTAAGTCCTGGGATGCATTAAAACATTGTTCGAAAAAAATATTCTCAGACATCCCTGGATTTTTTATTTTTTATTTTTTTACTATAGAGAAATAATTAAAATTTTCAATTAATTAATCCATTTTTCCTATGGTTTAATTGAAAATTTTCAAAATGTAATAATGAAGTGGTCTGGGGGTGTATTTTGACAAATAAACACTTGTTTTTTAAGCCAAAACACTCATTTAACCCCTAGACACACTTATCCAAAGTTTCAAATGATTATTTTTCTCGTAATTAAATATTTCCTCAAAATCAATAAATGATGAATATTTAATTAAAATAATCATTTAATTATTAATTGGAGATCAATAAAAAACTCTCCAAAAAAAACCAAATTTAATAAAATAAAGGGCTAAATGACATGTCAATCAGTATCGGAGGAGATTCCAATCATCACCAAACTGATTTGAGTCAGTATCGGGGTGCATCAATCAAACCAATGTTATCGGAACCGGATCGGTCATCAAACCGGCGAAGCCCAAACTGTGAACCGGACCGGAACCGGCAAAAAACCGGGTAAAAAACCGGCTGACTAAAAAATACACAAAATATTTATATTTTGTAAAAAAACATGTATATTCATGTGCATACATATGAATCCAAACCATTAATACACAATAGTGTTAGGATAGGCTTAGGGTTAGGTTAGAAGCATAGGTTAGGTTTTAGTTTTTTTTTTTTTTTATTTGAATTTCGTGAGTCCCCAGTCCGCGGTCGTACGGCAGAGTACGAACCGGCTGGTTTCGTACCCGGTTTGGAACAAAATCCAGTTTGATGAATTTTTTTGTTGACCGGATCGACCAACCCTGTAAACCGGTCAGACCAGTCGGTTTTGCCGGTTCCGGTCCAGTTTCGATAACACTGAGTCAAACTGCCTCTTGAGATTTGCACCTCCTTCACTCATGTGGGCGAATTCCTCATGTGGCATCTTTTGTGTGGTTGGGTGATAAAACCAAGGAGGAAGGTGGGCGCCTTGCGTAGGTGGAGGCCACCTCACCCCCTCTCATTACTCCTGATCCCCATATCAACTCCGATTCAGTGTGTTAGAGCTTCAGTCCTCTGGGGGTTGCACCCTCCTTCCTCATGCTCACGCTAGGGCTGGGCCAGCCTCTCCTTTTTGTATAAATAAGAGGCCCTCCTCCTCATTCTGGATGGATGGAAGGGACCTCTGCCTATTGTAATGCTGCTGAGATTTTGATAATAGAATTGAAGACTTTGGAGGTCTACTGTGTGCCATTGGATGGATGTTAGCTAAATGAGGTGATATTGCATGGTTTAAGATTTCTCTTGCTCAAATTATGTTTATGTATCTAGCTTAGAGGATCTTTCATGATACATAGAATAAGTATTTACAGCTGCTAAGTTACTTATTTATTATTTGCATTGGAAAGATATAGGAGTAGCCAACTTTATTCAATTATATTGAGGTTCTCCAGATTTTTCTTTTGCATGGATACTAGATCTAATCAAGTTTCTGCAAGAGTTGTTCTATAGCTTTGCAGGTTACGAGATCCACGAGAGGCGTTGAACTAAGCTGTCTCTTCCCCTTCCTTGGCATCATTTCTTTGAATCTAACCTTTGCTGCAGGAACTTCAAAGCTATCAACGAAAGATCAAGCAAGGGTTTGAGTGGTTCCATCCATCTCTTCAGACCCAAACTCTTTCTCTTTCCCGGTTACTTTGTTTTGATTATGCTAAACCAAGTAGATCTATCTTTTTAAGGTTTTATCATTCGAATCTACTTATCTTAGCATGCTATATAGATCTAGAAATACATTCAAGGTTCCATCATTTAACTAGATCTAAAGCCAAATTGCACGAAACGTGGAAAAGTTTCCGAGTTTTCGAAACGGGGACCCCTAGAAACGTGAACCCCCAAAAATGGTTACGACGGGGGAAACGTCGTATATATATATCATTTTAAAATACTTCATTGTTTTGTAAAAAAATAAGAATGAGACAAATAAACAATAATTGAGCAGAAAATCACATCTTTATTAACTGGTCCTTTATCAAATGAGGCTTTATATCCAAAATTAGCCTTTATAAGTTTATACTTGAGGCTTTATGTGCTGCACAAACTTAGCCTTTATAAGAAAAAGATGTTGCATAAACAAAAAAACAAAACGTTAATCAATATTTTAATCAAAACGTTGATCAAAGGACGATGTGATCAAAACGTTGGTCAATATTTTTATAACAGAGTTTGGACTTTGCTTATAACTTGTCAACAGTTGCTCCTGTTGTACAGCTGCAAGAAAAAGACAAACAAACTATTTTTTTTTGATGGATCTCACTGCTTAGTCAGTTTCGAAGGACGCTCTTCTCAAAACATTGTGAATAGTTTATGACAAACATGTGCTTATAAAGATTTTAGAATAGGGTTTTAGATGTTTCTAGGTGTTAATTAGGTAAACTAAAAATTAATTTTAAGAAAAAACACTGTTTTTTGAACCCAACAACCGAAAAAAAAATTGGAAACACGTCTTACAACCCTAAAAGTACTTGAAACTCTACCAGCCGTACCGTACGACGTTTCCAAATCTGGAAACTCTGTAGGATTACGGCTGGTGGCGTTTTGTACCAGTACCCGCATTTGGGGAGTTTCTGGTACTGGTACGCCCTTCTCGACAGAGTTTCCTGCAACTTAGATCTAAAGCTAGGAAATTGTGATTACACTCAAAAAAATTTGCAAAATTTTTTCTACAAAATTTTTCAATTTTTATTTTATTATTGCATGTCTTTCCCATCATTTTTTAACACTTTTAACTTGCTGGTTTTTAGCAGGTCTGCGCATAAAAGTGAAGTTTTGGAGTCACCAAGACCATCAAGAAGGGCTTGGAACAATCCGGTGGACACCCACTTTGTTATAGTACTTTTGTAAGCCACTGTAAGCTCTTAGATCCAAATTTAATGGACTAAGAAGCATTTCATCTTCATCATACAAAACTGTAAAATAATTAAACAAGAGCAGTGGGGTAACCAGCACCCACATCCCATCCCCCCTGCGGGGATTTGCGTCTTTTTGTCATTTTCGTGAGATTGCTTTTTTCTAACTCCACCACTTCACACACTCACTTCTTAAGTGCAGTGTGTATACTTTCATCCACATTTTTTAGTTTAATCCATTTTCATTATTGCAAAAGTAGTTTAGAAATAAAACCTTTCTTCGTCGCCACGAATTATGCTCTCATCTCCACCCAAAGGCTCTGCCGATTAGTGGAGGTTGATCAGAAAAGTGACGCATAAGTTTGGCCATCATATATTTTTCATTAGTAGTGTTTTATTTCTTGCATATTTTAACTTATTTAATAAAAGGATTCCAAAGTCTCTTGAACTTCGCTAAAAAGCAAGTCAAGAGTGCTCTCTGTTAGAGAATCAATGGTTACTTGTTCAAAATTGGAATAAAACTATTTCGCTGCTACTATGTATGCTCTACCCTGTTTGGGATACTCATAAATAGTGGAAGCAATCTTTAACATCTCACATTTAATTTAATCAGTCACTTAATAAAATTAACTACTCGAAAGATAAGCGAAAATTCAGCGCTTCGGTTAGACTTTGTGTGGGCAAATTATGCCTGGGGAAGCTGGAACTACTGTACTTAGATCATGGGGGCATCGTTAGGCTACATCCCTGGTTGGTGTATTGTTGAACACTCCCTTGGGACTTTGGCAGCCAACATGTCCTTGTACGGAGCCACCAAAGCCTAAATTCTGGACATTCCTCTCTGTACCTTTACGGTATCTCGAGAGTTTCCCTTATTTCCCTAAGATTAACAATCTAATAATCTAAAATTTACCAAGATACACTTGCACAACATTTCCCTTTTTCAGCAATTATATTTTTCTCACTGTGTTGACTCCATAATGCACTGGTCCTAGCACGTTCATTTGCTTATTATTAATATCAAGTATCGTGCATCTTTTATATATTTTACAGTGATCTTTAATTCATGTTGTTAAAAGGACTCTTTTAAAACCATTGTTGCAGTTATATCTTGAAACTCCACTTTTTAACTCCCAAAAACTTTATAAACAAACCATCAACTAATGGGACAATCCTAATAACCTTAGTAACTTTTCATAGGGACTACCCCCCTTGGCTTCGTTGGGAGTTTTGCCTAAATGGAGGAGTCAGGATCAGGTGACAGCACCTGACTCTTTGCTTACCCTCAAGGCAGCACCTCTCCCTTCTGCCAAGAGACAACCATTAGAAAGATTTCTGGCTGACGGTGTGCACATTGGCGGGCAACAGAGTCCTTGACAACTTCTGCATAACTTCTTGGCTTCTCTTCATTACATGTCATCATTGAGCTTGAGGCCTCATCGGTATTCTGCTTGTATCCTACACCGGTCTTGTCGAAGAATGGCTTCTCATTGTTGTTGATTTGTTCTAGAATCTTGGAGTTGTTCTTATAACTCTTGCTGATATCTTTTGTCTATAATTTTGTCTTCAAAGGTACTATCACAGCCTCACGATTTTCTTTTTCTTTCATATTTTCCATCAATTGTTCAGTAAGAGACTCTTCGATTCTTTTGGCTTCTTCCAGTTTGACCTTTAAGTCAGCATGATTTGTTCAAACCTTTGTGCTTCTTCCTTAAGTACCCTGTTCTCCTTCTAGACTTTCTTCAACTCTTTCAAGGCGCTTATAAGTTCTGCTTCAAGATCTACTTCACCTTCAACTTTGGATTCTTCATCACCATTGGGATCCTCATCTGAGTTTATTGCCATAAAGAGTACCTTATCTAGTTAGCCATCATCATCAGAGTCACCACCACTGTCATTGTTGGAGTCACCACTGGATGAGCTGTTGTCCCTTTTTATATAGAGACTTTTCTTCTTTGCAAACTTCCCTTTGTTCTTATTCATGTAATTATTGTACTTCTTGTAGGGTTTGAGGTTGTCATCTTCATCACTATCTGAGTTCTTTGCATATGGACATTTAGAAGCAAAATGACCTATCTTTCCACATGAAAAACATTTAAGAGGTAACTTACCTTTGTATTTCCCAGTGCCTTTCTTCATTTTCCAAACAAAGTTAACTATTTCTTCATCATTAGATTCATCACTTGTTGGCTTGTCCTTTGTTGATTTGTTCTTCCTAGCTTGTTTGGAGGAGACCTTGAATGTTGCTTCCTTTCTTGACGTGTCCTCGTCTTCAATTCTCATTTCGTAAGCCACAAGAGTCCCATGCAGCTGATCTACTGTCATAGTTTTCAAATCTGTTCTTTCTTCTAGGGCAGAGATCTTGGGGTTGAACCTCTTGGGAAGAGTTGTTAGAACTTTTCGAACAACTATGGCCTCAACTTCTTCTCCCAAACCTTTGATGGTATTCACAAGTTGATCAACTCGAAGAATATAGGTTGCTATGTCTTCATCTTCATTCATCCTTAGTTGTTCAAATTGTCCTTTGTATGTTTGAAGTTTGGCGTCCTTGACTTTGCTATCTCCTTCATATGTTATTTGGAGTTTGTCCCACATTTCCTTTGCAAAGGGCAGTGCATCACTTTGTTGAAGACAGATTCATTTATAGCACCTAGAAGGTGATTTCAGGTCTTTGAGTTGTTGTTGTATTAAGCCAACTCAGCTATATCTATCGGTACGGTCTGTGGTACCTTGGACCCATTCTCGATACTTTGCCATATTTATTTTCCTTAAGCTTCTATGAAGGCTCTCATCCTTATGCTCTAGAATGCATAGTTGCTTCCATCAAATAAGGGTGTTCCAGTTTTTCTTTGTTTAGCAAACTTGCCCATGATTGCCTTCCAGCAGTTAGTCCGTTTTGAAGGAACTGATTCTGATACTAATTGTTGAAATACTGAGAGGGGGGTGAATTAGTATTTGCACAATAATAAATTTTTAACCAAAAGCAAGTTGTTGATCACCAATCACAACATATCATCAATGTGTATGAAAATAACAAGTTGCACAGTACACAATAATTTTTGACGTGGAAACCCAAGTCCTGGGGGTAAAACCATATAAGCCTTTTTAATAATAATTTTCCAGAAATAACTGGAAGGAGGCAACAACCCCCTTATTACAATGACTTCAATTTTCCAGCTACAACTGGAAGGAGGCTACAACCTCTTGATTTACAGGCTACAACTTGAAGGAAGCTACAACTCCCTAGTTCTCCGGCTTCAACCAGAAGGAGGCTACAACCTCCTTTCCTTGCCCCATCCTGCCACCCAGATAAGAAAGAGATTGTCGAACTTGTGAACCTATCAAACCAAACTCTGAATCTGCTGTTGAGAACCTCTGCACTTTGATCACTGCCAAATCATCCCTGTATACCAACAAGTCATTTCATTGCCATACACTGCTCATGTACATCATTGTCCACCTCATCATACACAATTACTGAACAAGTAATTTTCCTCTGCTTTCACTGAACATAAGGCATGCATCATCATTATAGGTATGCATCATCGTCATAGGGTATGCATCCTCATCATCAAATATACATCATCATCATCTCAATTTGCACCGTGTATGCATCATCAACATCAAGTATACATCATAGTGCATAGGAGAGCATCATCACACTATGGTATGCATGTACATCATATTGTATAGGAGTGCATCAACATCAGAGTGTAAATCATTATCACATGCATTATCATCATAAAGTGTATCATATCATAGCATAAAGGTATGCAACATCATCATCATATCCTCCATAATGGCTTCAAATATATATACCAATATAGAGGCTCACATACTAAGGTCAAAAATGAACTCTATCCATGAAAGACATGTGCCATGACAAGAGAAACCCAAAAGCATGAACCATACCTTTTCGAAGATCAAAAGATGAAGAAATAATAGAAAAACCAAAATAAACTCTAGATTATGTCACCACGTAGCCCTCGTAACAAGCTTTCCAACGAGCCAAGAATTTTGTAATTCCAATTCCGTATGGGAAAGTTATGCCAATTTTAGTGAAGATGCCCAAAAATTTCTCCTCAAGAAAGTTTCACACTTTTCTTCAAGAGTTGCGAATTACCAAAGAGAGACTGGATTGATGAACAAATGAAATGTTTGATATTCTACTTATATAGGTTGTGGAGGAAAGTTAGTACCTCAAACTGAGTTGACATGCAATTCAAAATTACAAATAATTAAATTCACTTTTGTTTGGTCCGCCGACCCAAAAAGGTGGGGTATACCAACTTCAAAAATTCATATCTCTTCAACCGTAAGGAGTTAGAAGATGCTCCACATATCAACGGAAATGACTTGACGATGACTATCTCCTTATGATGGGTTTATTTGCATATTCTTGGTATAATACCCTTAAATTCTTCAAATTGTTCAGGACTTCAAGGATTCCACACATAAAGGTGCCAAAGACCATGTTACCTTATGTATAAGTCCCAAGGTCAAAGGATTCAATGGACATCATCAAGGGCATGAGGTATTAAATGGTATTCACATCCACATACTTTACATCATCAAGGAGGAGGTCTCTACCATATACTCATCATATCAAGGGTATCAAGGACCCCAACACCACTAAGGGAGGTGACTAGACTTCTCCTAGGGTACCATGACCTCACAAATGACCACATAATGGGTCATTTGGACTCTTTGATCTTTGAAGTTTTATACTTCTTCAACCCACCTGGGACTCTTTCTAGGGTATTAGGGCATAGGTTGTGGTATTGGGGAATCCAAACAACTTAGGGGAACTTAAACGCTCTAAATGGTGTACAGGGCTTTTGGCATTGCCCCAAGGACTCCAAGGGCTTCAGGCTTGGGCTTGGACAAGGTCAAAAGGTCTCCTTTGACATATACAGACTTCTAACCTTGAAGGGCTCCACAAGGGGCACCAAGACACACCAACACACATATGTTGGCATCAATGACAATTTAGTCAACACTTTCAAAGAGTGATGTCACACTTTCTCAATGATGGCGCAGAGTGTAAGAATGTGATCAGTGGTCTGGTGTGTCGATTAGAATCCTTCTTTTCCTCTAACTCTAAGGCGCCTTTACTCAAGCTCCCAAAAAAGCTTCATATGGAGGACCATAGCATTTTTGAGAAAATGTGACCAGTCATGATTGTGATGTAGTTATTGGGATTTGTACTAAAGCTCAATTTGTGTATCAGGTGAATAGTGTGGTGAGACCAAGGTTGTGGGAAACTTGTACAAGCCACATGGTTGAACAAATCAGCTAATTCACAATCCGAGGTGTGGAGACCATGCTTGAAGAGTTCTTCCTCGAACCCTTTCCCATCTATTGCTTTGTTGGTATTCATCACCCATACTACCTCCCGAATATCTCAGTAAGAGAATAAGTAGCGAGAGGGTAGGGAGGAAGGGGGAGAAGACATTTGGATTACAAATTGCACTAGGACATCATAGAAGGAATAGGTATGGTAGAATGTGGATTTTGGATCAAGATTAGACAAGAGATGGGAGTGGTGAGTGAAGATGGTTAGCCAAAAGGTTTTGGAGGAGTGGATGAGGGAATCTCTTAGCTCCCATCTCCTCTATGAGATGAAGAGGCTTTTTTTGTGGCACAATGGATGGTGGTAGGAAACCTTAATTTTGAGGTAGGAGGGGTGATCATGAGTGAAGGCATGTTGAAGTTGGTCATGGAGACGCTTGTAAACCTCGTTATCACCGGTTCATGGGGTAGGATCTAGGTTTAGGAGAAGGTATGGTGGATATTAGTTATGATATAAGTTAAAAGTTATTGGACCCAACTTTTCACGGTGTATAGTATTATTATATATGTTAATTATAAATTATAATATAATAGTTTTATATAGTAGTTATATATTAGCTATAATATTAATTACTATTACTATTATATATTATATATGGGTCACGTATTACCTAAATAAAAGATGGATGGGAATATTAGTTATGATATTACTTATTATTCTATATTAGTTAAAAGTTATTAGACCCAACTTTTTCACGGTGTATGGTATTATTATAATATACTAATTATAATATAATATTATGATATATATGTTATAATATTATTTACTATTACTATTATATATGGGTCATGTATTACCTAAAATCGATCAGCATATCAATTTCACTCTCAATATCCAAGACAATATCGGGCAGCTTGGGTAGTGGGTAGACAAATTATATTATTAAAAAATTCCACTTGTCTCCAAATTATATAATAAAATAATGCCTCTCATATGCACCTCTTTTAATTTTTAAATTTTTTTGATTGGCTAATATATGATGACATGGAATTTGAATTAGGGTTGGGAGGACCATTTTTTAACCAAATTTCCCCTAATGTTGTTTTCATAAATGCTTAACAACCTCAAATGGGGTGTCATTACGTAAAGACATTATGAATGTCAGCGATAAGACTGGGAGGGGTTGTGTGACTGTGGTTGATGCAGTGGAGGCTTCAATGCGCACTCCGTACACTTTGTCAAGTGTACCTCGCCCCCCTCAAGATTAATTTTTCCTTGATGAGACACATTCATGATGCTTTTATGATGCATAAGTTATTAATGGCCCCCCAGTATATGTTAGAGAAGCTTCTCGGACCTTGTTTCCTCATCTTTGGATGCAAGGCTCAAGCTGTGAGAGCAAAAAATATGGCAGTCGCTCGGTGGGTTATTTGCACAGGCGACCCATGGTGAGGGAGAGATTGCGTGCCTCTAGTCGTAGGAGCAACTACCACCATGCTCAACATATGGCAACGGACATCAATGTAATGGCAAGGCATTTGGAAACAATGATGGATACCCTATATGATATAAGGAATGAGGTCCGAAATTTTGGTGATGACACACAAATTCGAATCCAAGATTTAGCAACAATCTTCAATATCCTTCCTTCCTTAGATCTTCACGGCCGGCATGAGACCTAAGGTTCCCATTCCTGCCTCAGTGATGTCAACCTCAACTCTAGTCACAAGGTCGCATATCCCATCTTCAATGGTAATGGTTCCGATTTCAATCATGGAGGATACAAAGCTAGTAGCGTTGATCCCAGGTGACAGCAAGGATGAAGCACAAAGCACTCTGTCGAATCATGAGGAGGCTCTTGGCATTCCCCAGGAATCTCCTCTACAATGGCGACGCATGGACCCCGAACCCTCCAAAGAACATCATTGACAACGTGCGAATAAAGAACCCCTAGGTTTTCCTTGAAGTTTCAATCACTATGTTTTTTTTAGTTATGATTGTTATCACTCAGCTTCTATCATGTTTGCTTGCTTACTCTTTGGACATCTCTAGCCTTTTAGGTTTTTTTGTATCCCAATAGAGGTAGAATTATGACAGGTTTTTGGGCAAGGCTTGGGCAATTTCTTTTTTTTGAATGCCCAGGATCATCTTCTCTCTGTATGCATATGTTATATATTTGGCATTTTAATATAAGGACTAATTTACGAAAAAAAACAAATAAACAAACAAACTCTTAACAAGACAAAAAGTGAAATATCCCAAATACTGATATTTTCTATTTCTGAACAATTATGCGGATATAACTGGGCTTACAGACTGCCAGCCAAAAATCCCTATTTTATAGGAAA
>LPNX011118404.1:3147-15692 GCA_001517045.1 Pseudotsuga menziesii
GGGTTTTGTAGTTCTATAACGCGTGCGCGTTATTGTTACCTAGCCTACATGTCTACTGACATGTCAGGCTCGGATTTACCCTTCCAAGTGCTATGGAAGAGGAGCGCGTTCTTTTTCTAAGCGTGTTCCTAAAAAGTGAGTTTGCATCTAAGAGGTCCCTCAACTTCTTGCACACACCCTTACACATGTAATTACTTCTAGAAATGAGGCGTTGTAAGGCACTAGTTTAAATATCCATTAATGTAGAGTCGATGAGGAAAAGAATGTGGTATCAGCCATGTAACTAGAGAGGGATCAGTCATGGAAACCTTACTGCCGTCAGCTGTTTGGGCATAACTAAATGGAGAAATTTGCATTGAAATACCGGTAATTGTTCATTCTATCATGTATCTGGTAGCCTGCTTGAGTTAGAACACTTCTCCCCTCTTATCAGTTGATTTCATCTTCTTTCAATAAAAATGGAGGTATTGTAAATTGTCTTCTTTTTAGGTAGGTCGACCTTGCAAATAACTCATTTATCAAGGAGGGCAGAACACCTCTGGATAAATATCCTCTCACTAATGTTACTTGGATAGCAAGCACCTTCTCAACCACCCTCAACCATAGATTCATCACATTTGAGAACACCTTACCAAACTTAAAAGCAAAGTGGTACTAGAAAGGGTAGGAGACAAAAGCATTAAGCAATCATTTTTTGTTGCAATCTTACATTACCCCTTTAGTTAAAGTGTGGATAAGCACTATAAGGACTAATATACCTTCAGCATAAATACATATTATTCTTTTATTATCTTTAAGGGAGACCGAGCATGCGTGTATGTGGTGGGATTAATTATATATGAGATTAAGTTACTTACGATCTATGCAAAAAATTGAAGAGCTTATTTTCGTCACGTCAGACTATATTCATTACATATGATTTAGTTGCTAGTTATATATCTCTAGGTGGGGAACCCACCTCATGAACATCCTTATGGTTTGGTAACAATTAATTATATAATGTTGAATGATTATTAAGTAGTATATATATTCTATTTGCCTAGGCAATCCGAGTGTGTTAGCTTCTGGATCACGGCAACTTGATAGGTATACTGGATGTGGAGAACGAATCACAACTGCATCTGGCGGGTGGAAGGATCAGCTGTTAGTTTTCAACATTAAGCTAGCATTAGTAGGATCTTTAACTGAGAGAATAACAAGTACAGCAATCATACACAAGAGACAATGAACACAGTGTTTTTTCTCAACAAAACCATAAATGGAGAAAACCCTGCAACTTCCTCAAAGATAGTATCAGCACCAAAATGGTAAAATCCCAAAACAGTAAGTGATCTCCCGACGGCAGCAACCTTCTTCTTATCTACAGTGTCTTCTCCTTCCTCAACTATGCGCTACACTTGAGTGTGTTTGTGATGTGTTCTAAATAGAGAGTCCAGCTCTCTATTTATACTAATCTCGGCATGACTAAAAACCTACTAGGGCCAACCTCTACTAGGAGAGTCTAATAACCCTTGTGCCCCGAAACTGCGGGGACTTTAACCCTTAGACAATCGGAGGGTTACCCACAATGACTTGAGATGACTTGTTTACATTATTGATCCTCCCGATCGGAACATTGGGGCATGACAACATGACTCAATTACATTATAGATACATCCTGGAATAAACATCGAGTTACAATACATAAGATACATAGATGAATACATTATGAAGTTACAAATACATCAACACTCCCTCTTAACTAGGAAGGTATTCTTTTGACACAATTTTCAGCATTGGTCTTCTTCTCTCGTCATCTACATCTTCAAGTCTTCTTAGTATTTAAGTCATCTTCATCTTCAAGTCATCTTCGTCTTCAGATCTAGATCATCACTTGATCTGGATCATCACTGGACATCATCACTGGATCTAGATCATCACTGGACATCATCAGTGGATCTGGATCATCAGTGGATCTGGTTCATCACTGGACATCATTACTGGATCTAGATCATCACTGGATCTGGATCATCACTGCTGGATCATCATCACTAGATCTGGATCATCACTAGATCTGGATCATCACGGGTGCTATCTCATGATTCTTCTTATCACAAGAAGATCTACAGAGCCAGCCCTTTTTCATGCTGGTTGTAGTCCTAGCCTCCATGCAGGTCTTTTTCATCACTTATATCTGACCTACTCATCAAAAAGGCACAACACTCACATCCATCTAGGCGAGAACACATCCTACCATAATGATGGATGGTCTCTGCACTTCCATCCAGGCTAGAACACATCCTACCACAATGATGGAAGATCTCTGCACTTCCATCCAGGCTGGAACACATCCTACCACAATGATGGAGGGGATTTGCACTTACATTCATCCAGGCTGGAACACATCCTACCACAATGATGAAAGGGCTCTGCACTCACATTCATCCAGGCTGGAACACATGCTACCACAATGATGAAAGGGCTCTGCACTTACATTCATCCAAGATGGAACACATCCTACCACAATGATGAAAGGGCTTTGCACTTACATTCATCTAGGCTGGAACACATCCTACCACAATGATGAAAGGGCTTGCACTCATATATGATTTTGTAGGAACCAATCCTGCAGTCATATCAGAATGGCCCCTAGTCCTCGACTGAGCCACCTGGTAACTGACCAAGTGCTTCCATTCTCTTAGAGAATGGCAGTTGCCCTTACATCCGACCTGCTTGTCGGAATGGCCAAGAATAACATCTAAACTGGGAGGAACCTAATCCTTTAGCCATGACACAATGGTTCAGCCCTTACATCTGATCAAGTGGGAACACATCCCTCTATCACATCAGAATGGATTCTCAGTCCTACACTAAGTTTTCCTGGTAACTGACTAGGTACCTCCATTCCTAGAATGGCAATTGCCCTTACATCTATCCTGCTCGATAGAATGGCCAACACTCATATCTGAAATGGAAGGAACCAATCCTCTCACCATGACAGAATGGCTCAGCCCTTACATCTGACCATGGAAGGAACCAATCCTCTCACCATGTCAGAATGGATATGGGTCTCATCAATTTCTCTTGGAGGAAACCTCGATCTGGGGAACACCAAGCTTCTCCCTCAAGTACTCAAACTTCAGTCTAGCCAATATCTTCATTAATACATCAGATATATGTTCCTCTGTCGTAACATATTGGAGCTTCACTGCTCCCCTCTGCACCATATCCCTGATATAGTGATACTTGATCTCGATATGCTTCAACTTGTCATGGAACATTGGATTCTATGACAACTTCACACAAATATGGTTGTCACAATGTATACAAGTAGCATCCAACTGGAGATCAAATAAATCAAACATTAGCTTTCTCAGCCATACTGCCATACAACTAGATGAACAAGCTGCGACATACTCTACTTCAACTATACTCAGTGCCACACAGGATTGCTTCCTGCTAAACCAGAAGATCACACCTGATCCCATACTAAAGCAACACCCTGAAGTTCTCTTCCTATCGATGGAACTTCCTGGCCAATCTGAATCAACATAACCTTCCAGGTTAATCTTCTAATTCACATCATACTTGAGCACATAATCCACTGTATCTTTCAGGTACCTCAGAATATGCTTTGTAGCAATCAAGTGAACATGTCTCGGATTTGTCAGGAACTGGCTCAAGGTGTTCACAGCAAAGAAAATATCGGGTCTCGTGTTCGTCAGGTACATCAAGGACCCAATCATCTAACGATACATCATAGCATCAACCGACTCTGATGAAGCATCGTTCAATAACTTTAGGTTTGATGCCAGAGGTGTGGCCATAGCCTTGCAGTCCATCATCCCAAACCTCTTGAGGATATCTACTGCATACTTCCCTTGTCCAAGGAATATTTCATCCACGCTCTGCCACACCTCCATACCTAGAAAATAATGCATCATCCCCAAGTCCTTAATTTCGAACTTGGCAGCAAGATTTCTCTTCGTTTCAACAATCAAACCATCCATACCTGTCACAAATAGATCATCTACATATAGTAGAAGCATCACTGGGTTGCCATCTTCAACCTTGTAGTAAAGGTTGGAATCTGATTTACTCTTGGTAAAGCCCAAACTGGATAGAAAGCTGTCAATTCTTCCGTACCATGTCCTAGGTGCATGTTTCAAACTGTACAGGGCTTTTTTCAATATGCACACATGAGACTCCCTGTCATGTGTCTCAAAACTGAGTGGTTGTTCTACATACACTTCCTCTTCCACTACACCATTCAAGAAAGTAGTATTGACATCCATCTAGTGTATCTTCCATTTCATCACTGCAGCCAAAGCAAGTACTGATTTGATGGAAGTGTATATGGCTACAGGTGCAAAAGTTTCTTCATAATATATTCCTTCTTTCTGAGAGAAACCCCGAGCCACAAATCTTGCCTTATATTTTTCTGTGCTACTGTTTGCAGCATGTTTGACCTTGTAGATCCATTTGAAAGTTACAACTGACTTCCCTTCTGGTCTTGGAACGACATCCCAAACATCATTCTTCATGATTGATTGATACTCTTCGATCATAGCATCCTTTCATTCTTTCCATTTTGCCACTTCTTCATAACTGGAAAGTTCTTTATCAATGAAATCACATAGTAAAGCTACATACTCGGATCAGGATCTGGTCCTCTTTCTTTCTTTGTGATTCTCTTCTGGAGCCCCATTTCTTTCTTCACCTTGGATAATTTCATGTACCTAAGCAAGTTTCCTCTTATGAGTATTCTTCTCCAGAGGTGGATCTACAGGTCTTCGTGGTTCTTCAAAATCTCTATCTTCTTATTGAGATTCTTCATTCATGGTGGTATCATGAATTTTGGGTGCTTTTGCTTCTTCAAGTTCTTCAGTAGGTCTTGTTCTGGATTTGTTGTAAGCTGTGTCTTCATCAAATGTCACATGCTTGCTGATGTCAATATTCTTGTATCTTGGGAAACATATTCTGTAAGCCTTCGAGCTTTCAGAGTATCCCACAAATATACCCTTCTTTCCTGAAGGATCTAATTTTGTTCTCTTCTCTTTTGGAATGTGTATGTACATAGGACAACCGAATATTCTAAGATGGATGACTTCTAGTTTCTTTCCGGAGAATACCTCTTTAGGAGTCTTCTTCTTGAGTACTCTATGTGGAGTACGGTTCTGTACATACACCATTGTTCTGGTAGCTTCAGCCCAAATATGCATAGGAAGATCTTGATCATGAAGCATAGCTCTTACCACTTCCATGATAGTTCTGTTCTTCCGTTCCGTAATCCCATTTTGTTGTGGATTATAAGGATTGGGCAAATCCCTCTTAATCCCTCATTCTTTGCATAGCTCTTTGAATTCATTCGAAGTGAATTCTCCGCCATTATCTGATCAAAAAGTCTTGATCTTCTTTTCAGTGTGGTTCTCGATCAAGGCTTTGAATTCCTTGAATTTGTTGAATACTTCGTCTTTGTTCTTCATGAAGTAAACCCATGTCTTCCTAGAAAAATCATCAATAAAAGAAACATAATATGCATACCCGCTTAGTGAGCTTGATGACATAGGACCGCATACATCGGAGTGGATGATTTCTAGGATTCCTTTGGCTTTGATTTCGTAGCTAGGAAATGTCTTCTTTGTATTCTTTCCTTTTGCACATCCTTTGCAGACCCCATCATGTTTTTCTTGGAATTCTGGAATTCCTTCAACAACTTTGCTTGTAATTGGTAGTGCTCTGTAATGCACATGTGCAAGCCTTCTATGCCAAAGTTCACTTGGCTCTACTATGTCATGGACCAATGCTTGTTCTAGATGGCCCTTTAATTTGTAAAATCCTTCTTCTTGTTCTCCAATCACCACCGCATCATCGATAGTCTTTCCTCTTGGCCACATGATGAATTGACCATCTATGAATGCAACCCTCATTCCTTTTGCATCTAGTGCAGATATGGAGAGGATGTTCTTCTTGAGTCCTGGAAAAAAAAATACTTCCTTCATTGTTAGAGACTTTCCAGAGTCTAGTTTATAGGAAGATTCCCCACTACCTTTTATTGGCTATTGGTAGTCATCTCCTAGCTTCACCTTGTGAGGTGATTCATGTTTTGACAGTCTCACAAAGCATTCCTTGAATCAAGTCATATGTTTGGAAGCCCCACTGTCTATAATCCAATCATCACTTCCATGAGTAATGTTACCTGTGAGAGCAGAGATCAAAACATATTCATCCTCGCTTGAAGAATCTTCACTTTCATATCTGGTTCTTTTCTTGGATTGTTCATCATGCTCTACATCATGAGCATGATGTCTTCACTTATTCCCCTTATTCTTATGAGAGTGAACCTTGTTCTTAGGAAATTATTTTGCAAAGTGTCCTCTTTCATCACATGTATAACATATTAATTTAGATGGGTCCTTTCTACTGTTATCTCTATGATGAGGATTCTCACCTTTGGAGTGATGAGCTCTTCTTCTGCCTTTCTTGGAGTGAATTGTGAGAGCTTGATATTCACTTCCCATCTTCTGTTCTCAAGCTACTATCCGAGCTTCTTATTGAGAACATTCTTCCCATAGTCTACTAAATTTGACTAACTTCTTTCTGGAACAGATTCCTTGGATGAATGAATCCCATGACCTAGGAAGGCCATTCAATGTTGTCATCACAATTTTTGCATTCTCCAATTATTCATGTATAGCTTCTAATTGTTCCTTGATCTAAGAAACCCTTGTGAAGTAAGATTGGATGGTCTCTGCATTCTAAATCTTCACATTCTTCAGTTGATTCCTCAGAGTCATCTTCCAGTTTATGTTCTTCCCTTCAAACAATTTGGTTAGGGAATCAAACATAGATTTAGGTGTCTTGAGAGAGGACACCTATGGGATAAGGTGATCCTTGATAGAATCAGCAATGATCCTCTTTGCCATAACCATATTATTCTTATGTAAGGCCTTAGCCTCATCTCCCTCTAGAACTAGAACCTCCTCATGGATGTAGGAGTCTAACTCATTCTCTTCCAGGACCAGGGAGATCCTATACTTCCAAGCTCGAAAGTTATCAGATCCCTCAAGATTTTCATCAAGCTTGGTATTACGAGACATCTTAAACTGAGAACCTCAAATGGAAATATAGAAGATTTAGATCTTACCAGGTCAAGATGTCAGATTTGGATTTGGAGCTGAAATATCGTAGTACTGGATCAAGAGCAAATTAGGGTTTTGCTTTTCCGGAGATCTGTCCACCCAAATGCCTTGAAATTTATCCCTAACTTCGATTTTGGGGAGGATATTAATCCAGGCCTGGGCTCACTGAAAAATTCCTCTTCTGTGAAAAGCCCTAATTTCTGGCAGTAGTGTCGGGTCCAAAACTGAAAAACCTCAGAATTGGATTCGTCTTTGACAGAAAGATGCACCCTAGGGAGGAGAGTTATTCCACCCTAATTTTGTTGAAAATATATGGAGAGAGATCCTCAAATAGGAAGTCCTATTTTTTGCAGCTGCACAGGGTCTTCTTCTCAGGTTAGCTCTGATACCATGTTAGTTTTTCAACATTAAGCTAGCATTATTAGGATCTTTAACTAAGAGAATAACAGGTACAACAATCAAACACAAGAGACAATGAACACAATGTTTTTCCTTGAGGAAACCATAAATGGAGAAAACCCTGCAACTTCCTCAGAGATAGAATCAACACCAAAATGGTAAAATCCCAAAACAGTAAGTGATCTCCCGACAGCAGTAACCTTCTTCTTATCTAGCCCCAATGTCTTCTCCTTCCTCAACTATGCGCTACACTTGAGTGTGTTTGTGATGTGTTCTAAATAGAGAGTCAAACTCTCTATTTATACTAATCCCGGCATGACTAAAAGCCTACTAGGGCTGACATCTACTAGGAAAGTCTAATAACCCTAGTTCCCCAGAATTGCGTGGACTTTAACCCTTAGACAATCAGAGGGTTACCTACAATGACTTGACATGACTTGTTTACATTATTGATCCTCCCGATCGGAACATTGGGGCATGACAACATGACTCAATTACATTATACATACATCCTGGAATAAACATCGAGTTACAATACATAAGATACATAGATGAATACATTCCAAAGTTACAAATACATCAACATCAGCTAGACTTTAAACAGATTCTTTGGCTAGATCAACTGCTTATGCATCTATAATTATATCTACTAGTTCTTGCTTGCAAGATATAAGTTTATGTTCATGATTATATGCTGCTGAAACTAGTGGTGGTGGAACTATATTAGTTATTAAATCCTTTTATAAACTATTGATTCAATGTAAACAGGTTCCTTAGTATTATCAACAGGGTATGAATCAACTGAATCTGCAACTTATTCTCCAACAAAGTAAATGAGGTTAATGGGTGCTATTTAAATAGGTGCTACTAGTGATGCTTTCACCCCATCAAATGGAACTGAATAATATCCATTTTGCTCAGGTTCCTTTACCTTCACTCTACTGGGCTATGTTCCTTACTTTACCACCACTCATGCTTCTCGCTTATATTTTAATGTATCAACTTAATAAATCCGATTAGTGAAAAAGTCACTTCGATAGTAAGTTATATTAAACTGAGGACCTTGTATAGTTGCATAATACAATAAACAATGATAAGCTTAATAAAAATACAATGCTTCTTGCTAAACAAGATCAACCAATGTTGATCCCACTTCCTGCCACGGAATGATCTGTATTGGGATCTGTTGGAACGGGATATCCAATTCATGACCCGGGACCAATATATGAAGGCTCTGGCTCTATAACTGGAGGAGATATAGGCTATGGAGCTGGAAAGCATTTAGGTCAAGGTGCCACCTTATTATCTAATTCCCATACTATCCTATATTCCCATGTATTTGATGCTTCTACCTTCACTTGTGATTCAAAAATGGATCCACTAGCACTCGAACTGCCTAGGATACAGAATCTCGACCTTTCTCTATCCGTGATGCTGCAGGAAATCTGTAACTGGATTTGGAACCCCTTAGGAAGGGAGCCTGGGAGTATTACCGGGACTGGCTTTGCTACTATATTAGCTTCACGAACCTCTGCTTATGCCTCCATAACTGGCTCTTATGCTTTCTGTTATGGGTTTCAGCCAAGAGGACCAACATATTAGTTTACATTTGTGGATTGAATGGCATGAGTTCATACACGTGGAACCATTATATTCATACACAAATTAAGCCACAATAATATTGAATCATAATATCTCGAGGGGCCACTAGAGCGTCAGTTTGCTAGGATGCTCGACATTTCAAGGTTCAATTCACACTTTTGTTGTATGGTACTTTTTTTTATTCCTCGAGGAGATTCATTGTAATTTCTTTTATATTAATTTCTTGTCTAAGTAGGTAAACAGTCACAAGCATTAGTATTATGTTCTTTTGCGTGTTGTATTCTTCCATATGATATTATGTTAAACATGTATCTCTTTTTCATAACACTCTTTAGTATTCCTGAATCAGATATTTTACTCGCGATGAAAATGTTTGATCAGTACCGCAATGGGTATGCCCTCCTCATCCTCCTTATAACAAGAAAAAGTGCTCTTTTTGCTATGTGTATACGGACTCCGGACCAAAATTTCATTGAATTCAAATGCATACTTTCTTGGATTGCATAGTAATCTAGAGCTTGCTCATTAGTTTGTTGACATATAATCAAGCTTGAAAGTAGTTTCAATCCATTGCTTATGCTATTAAGGATTTTATTTTGGGAGATTGAGATGCGTTATAATACCAGCATAGATCCATCATAAACCCGGATCTATTAAGCATAGAGAGGGATCAAGAAAAAAATTCCACCTCAAGAAATTGAATCTCTTTCTGGGCTTAGTAAATCTGTTTAAGACAGATTAATGCTGAATTTTATTTTAATTTTCTTTTATGAACCAAGAATTTTTTAATTAATTTTTTTATTTTCAGAATGTTTAAAGTTTTAACATGCTGCCCCCAATATTGTTGAATGTCTAATGATTTCTTGATTTTGTTTATTTCTGGGTGAACTGTCTATGTAGTTTTCTTTCCTGAGGGGTAAGTGGTATTATGATATTCTCCTTGTCGATGGGATTCTATTGTCGTAATGGAAAAAATTAGTTGTAATTACATAAGAATGTAGGGTTGAATTTTTTAGCCATGCAATAAAACTGCACAAACATGTCTTGAGAAAATAAAGAAGCACCTGTTATGCGCTTGTAAAGAGCAGATTAACCATTGACGTAGGACTAAGCAGAACTCCGTGAACAAGCTAGTGACATTTTCAAAGAATACAAAGAAAACAAATGGGAAATACCAAAAAATTGATGAATGCAACATCCTCAGCATGAACATGTTGATGAGTGTACTAAGCTCATACTTATTTTATGATGGAAGTCAATAAGATGTAAAATTGATGAATTTAATTCTGGAGAAGAAATATAAAACATTTGGTTCAAAAGACTGTATATGTCAGCTATAAATTTTGGCTCTAAAATTAGAAATAGATTTTATTTTATTAACCCTCGAAACTACAAAATAGATGCAAAATCAGCTTCAAATGCACCTGTTTTTGGATTTCCCTTTTTGCAATTTAAGAAAGGATTTAGCACCAAGGCTTCTTATATCCATGTTTCATCGAATTAGTTGTTGGGAATGACTGAAGGATGTTTGTTAAATGCATGCCTCAAAAAATAAAATGCCTCTTCTAAAACATATCTACATAGCCTCGAAGAAAATAGTGCTTCCATTGTAATATCCTGAATTTTGGACCTACCATTTATAGGCATGAGCTTATTGATCATGATGATTATATTGATGTTTTATTTTATATTGGGTCAAAGACCCCACTGCATATGAACATGATGATTTGTTTTGTATATTGGACGTAAGCCAATTGTTGATGATATATAGGTATATATATGTTTTGTGTTGGGCGTGGACCCTGAAACACATGATTGATGAAATGTTTGTGTTGGGCATGGACCCTGAAGCACATGATCGATGATATGTTTTGTGTTGAGTGAGAGGCTCTGGACCACATGAGTACTTACATTTGTGTTGAGAATAAATATTTGGAACACATGAAAATACAATTGGAAATGTTGGGCATAAGCCTTGGAGCATTCCATGTTGATGTTGAGCATAAGCTCTGGAGCATCGAATCTTTGGCCATTGTATTCCTAGGTGTATCGTACAAGTACATCCTAGCATTTAGTGTTGAGCGAGAGATCTGGAATTGGACTATGTTTGTAACTCCATATTATAAGCATTGAGTATGGTCTCCGGTAAGTGCTAGGGGTTACTGAAAAGATTAAAATCACCTCAGAGTGAAAATGACTCGAGGAATAATATTGATCTCATCATACTTATTTTTAAGTGATTAAATGAAAATTTGAATTTTTGTATTCTCATCAAGTACTGAAGAACTACCATGTTAAACGAGGGAAATCCAACATGCAAGGATGTTTAGATTTTCCTATCCTAGTAGACTTGAGCCATCTATCTACTTGACCTTCATAAAAAGAAGTGTTGTTAAGTCCAGGGATCATGACACATGATGCCCGAAGACAAGTCTTAACAAGTATTTTAATACTATGTATTTTATACATAGTATGTATAAAGAATTAATTACAATTAATTATATAATTGAATAAAGAAAGAAGAGAAGCCCCACCAATTATTATTTATTATTAAAAGATTAGTAAATAGTGAAATAACTATGAAAGACTAACTAGGAACTAGTGAAAAGTTCCTAGGTTAAGAATTGAAAATTATCCCAGTATTTCTTGATTTAACTGCACCTTTGACTCAAAAGTCTACCTATAAAGGCTCAAGCCAAGCAAAGGCTTGTGCGTGCTGATTTTTCATCTAGGAGAATTATTATTCTTCCTATTCTACTCCCAAGTGTTTTCTTGGAGAACGTTTTCTGCAAGGGAAAGAGGATTGATTCAGAACGAATTACCAGTTAGGAAACCGTACCTTAGGAGCTCTAAGATACTTCCATGTTGGATTCCAGCTCGGGGGGATCCAGATTAGAACTAGGAACGGTTCTGGGTCATGGTTGGGAGGAACGTGGTAGTTCCCAAGTGATTTGGTCATCAAACAAAGGTCTGATATGCATTGAATTGTTAATGCTAGTTATTTAAGTGTGTAGGTGCAACCACTGACAAAGCTTCAATTTCAGGTATGAAACCCGTGAAGGCCTATTCTATTTCTTCCCAAAGTTTCATTACTGTTTATGTTAAGTAATGGCTGTAATGGAATTTCTATCCCTAATGGTTTTGTTTTATGGTTATCAATCTACTAGGTTTCTATATGCAATTTACTAATCATAGGTTGGAGAAATCTTATTATATATTGTACATTACTAGGGTCTATACTTTGAGTGGAATTCTGTAAATTATCTCCATGTTTATTTTATGTGCACCATACCTAGTTTTTGTTACCAGTTAGCCTATTCTATAGGTGGCATTACTCTGCTAACATATTTCATTTGTCAATAGAGGGTTGTTTTTAATTCAAGATTAGTTCAGAAGTACAGGTTATATATATATATATATATA
>LPNX011118404.1:15798-48351 GCA_001517045.1 Pseudotsuga menziesii
TAACCTAAATATTTTAAACTAGATCTACTAGGAACAGAATTCATATAATAAACAAGATAACAAATTATTAAATACCTTCTAAGGTCTTCTCTACATAATCATCTAAAAACAAATTAAATATCATAACATTCCATTTTAATAAACATAATCATAATTAACCAAACAGAGAAGGAATCGTGACCATCCATGTGGTCCATTATCAAACTTTGTATTATTATATAAAATCTACAATACAAATCACATAACCATTCTACACAGTCCATGCTTTATATCTAAGTATGTTGAGGCTACGCTTTTAAGCTATGCCACAATCCTTTAATCCAAGCAACGCATACACTAACAACGAGGTCGTAAAGACTCTAGTTACAGCCTCATCCAAATTCCAATCTAAACACACAGTCATGCTATTTTAAACCAAATCGATATTGTGAGTTGTCATAGCCCTGGCTGTTAGAGCCTGATTCTTTCCAAGTAAACAATTTACAAATAAAATGCCAACTAAAAGCTATCACAGTCATTGGGAGAGGCACATGCCATTCGTGGCATGGCCTGCACCCACGCTGAGCCAATACGAAACTAAGGATGCAATACTCTGTTAAAAACACATACCCATGTATATGCTAACGCAGAACATGTGGTGGCAAGCCAATGGGCTACGACACCATTCCTACAATGGTACAGCCCATGGCATAACGCCCAATCTCTAGAAGCTCCCAACTTAAAATATAAACCAAACAAACATAGTGTTGTGCATATGGCCATAACCCAAAAAGTTAATCATACACAGAGTAAATTTCCACAGGCTTTAAGGCCCCGATCGATTCCTTTAAAGTCCACATAAAACACAACATTTAAATAACCATACAAAACCCAAGTTCACATAGTTTTAAATGCTGAAGGAAATCGTAGGCTTCTCATACCCAAAAATACATTACACCTTCATATTATAAAAACCAACGCACCATGTATTTACACAGAGAGGCACAAAACCCCTTCGATGGACAATCAAAGTATTAAAACGTTAATGGTAAGCTGTGAGCTATGGAACCATTACAAGTAATGGTGCAGCCACGTCCCAAAAAAATTCCAAACCTCTCATCGAGAGACCATTTAAAAACCAGAGAAAACTACATCATAAACCTCAAAGGAAGAGTATACAACTGCCACAAGAAACCCCAACCTAGTAAATATTTCTAACTCAGCAATGCCCAGAACGAGACGAGGCAAGTGATTCTTGCTAGCAGGCTTACCATGGCCGTAAAGGAGAAATCCCAACTCTACATCATATCCCTGTGCAAACCCCAGAGTGCCTTCATATTTACTTGCAGACAAACCAACAATGGCATGAGGAGCATGACCATACCATGAAGGAACCAAAGGAATCAATGCATTTTACACAGATTCGGTTAAGCTTACCTACGAATCGATGGGGTCATCTCCATTCTCCAAACGTGTAGAAGCCTCACTAAATCACAATGCCAAGACCATAATGCCCAAACATTGAATGTCAAGTCCTTTGCCAAGGGTTTTCACCAACCCCAATGGCATTAATGGCACTAGTTGGTGGCCATTAACGCCACCATAAACCCAAACCATAAGTTTATGGATCAATGTCATATCAACCAATCCATACGTTAAACCCTCTATACTATGGTTTCGCCCCCCTTTAAATGTTAGCACAGGGTCAAGGCTAATGCCATGGTATGTATACCATAGTCCCAACCTTATGGTATGTGCAGCCATTAATACTAACATATAGTTTTATAATGATTTCCCATAACACTATCATATAGTGTTACAATGTTTTCCCTTAGCATCAATACCATATAGTGTTACAATATTTTCCCTTAGCATCAAGCTTATAGTGTTATCATATGCCCTTTATGATAGTTCATATAGGTAGCATATGCACTTAAGTCATAGTCTAGGTTTGTATCATTTAGGAATCATGGAAAACGTAGTATGCCATGATGCCCTCACTAGGAAGAACAAGCGTAAGTTTACAAGCACGTAACCAAGGTAAACCTGCAAAATAGAAACAATAGACAAGTAAGTAATTAAACAAGAGATAGATAATAATAATGGAAGGACAGTAATATAATTCATAGAATCCATTATTTTAACGAATAAAGATAATTAGCAAACATAGAGCGTACCTGAGTCGTAAAATGGAACATTAACAAAAGAACCAGGCGAAACAGGAAGTTTAACTAAGAACTGAATGGTGTCAAGTAACCAATAGTCCCAATGTCGCAAGAGTAACCTGTGAATCAATGAATAAGGTGCCTTAGTTCGAATGAACTAAGTAAGCCTACATAATGAAGAATAACCTTACCTCTCAGATCATCATGGGAGAACAAGTCCTGCCACTCCACAAATTTATTCCCATCAACAAAGTTAAATTAGTTTTTATTTAATAAACAAAGTATACATGTGCAGGAGAAAAACAATGATCTATATAACTCATAAATTCACCGACAATAATAACTAAGATATATTGACAGTTTAAATAATAGAATTAAGACATAAGAAGTAAACGAACTAATAGTCATGGAATCGATAAGAGATTAACAAGACAGTGGGAAGAATCTGAAGAGGTTGAAAGTTTAAGGAGCATCTATGTTTTCGGATGAGTACTAATGATCGCTTTTGGGTAGTTTTCACTAGCCTATATTTTTTTTTTAATTTTCAATTTTTGGGGACATTACATCCATTTCTCCAGGTATTACTAAGATTAGACATCATACGTTGGATTTAAAAAAAATATTATTGGCTTGTTAGACTGTATAACTCCCTTTTAAGAGGTACACATGGAAGTTTTTGTTTTGACTTTGATCATTGTAAGCGTGATATGGTCTTTTGCATTGCTTTTAGAACAATTACATTTTAGAAACATGTTTTATTGTATATTCAAGTATCAAGTATGGAAAATGTCACCTCACCAACACTTAAGGAAAGACTCGTTGTTTTCCTCAAATTTATAGTCAGATTTCAAGAGATGTATGCATTCATGGCTCCAAAATAGGTCATATTATTTTCTCATTCCTATTTGACGTTTTAGAAAATATATCTGATTTAAATTTTGAAGCTTTCCCATATATTGAAATATAAGGGTTTTCTAGCTTTCCATTCATTGAGATATAAAATGGTCAAATTCAACAAAAGTTTTAAGCTATTAATTTGTGGATACATTATACATGCAATACTAATTGAAGAGTCAAAGTTTTGATAGTGGATAAGGTGGTAATTTTTTACTTTGTTAAAAAGTTATTTTAAAGCTTATTCATAGCTTATTCTTTGCAAACCAAAACACAAGGGCTTTCAATGTGGTTGCAATTATTCGTAATTCACGTGTAGGGGAATATGCATTTGGTTTTATCACATCATCACTTGTCATTTGGGTACTTGTTTATGCTCTAGAGTCTAGATATCCTTGAAGTTGACTTAATGCCAAGTATTCTACACAGATACTAAAATCTAGAGAGAGACGAAAATGTCTATTAGATATTTGCAAATTCATATCTATTTGTAGATGACTATTGACATCATAAAATGCAATAAAACTATATGTTTATTTGTAAACATGTAGTGTCTTTTGCAATGATTATCATTTAACTATTATTTCAATTTGTATTGAAGGAAGTTCTTATTTTTATCCATTTGTCATATGTACGTCGAGAGTGGAGATGAAGAACTCTGCACTGTCTTTGTTCCCACGAATCATCTCTATCTTTGTGACATTTTCCTCATTAACTATAAAGATATCATCCGACCAAACTTGTTTGTTCATGAAGGCATAGCTTGGTAGACACACATTTTCCTCTCATTATTGTTCATTATGCATGGTGTATATGTTTCCAATGTATCTTTCATTCTATTTTGGACTTTGTTCCATATATCTAGGGATGATACTTTATCCTTTTGCTTTAACTATCCAAAACATGTTCTTGACATGTTTTTTTATGTTTTAGTTTCTCCTAAATGATTTTTCCATCCTAACTTGACTCCGAATATGTGCTGACCTTGTATCCAAACTTAACTAGAGACATGTGTCGCGACTTTATATATTGTGCATCTATAGCAATGGGAAGTAATCATAGGAGGAAAGAGAAGATCAATAGTGTAGTATGGTATCCCAATACATGGATATGGTACTAAAATAGTTATACTTGCAATTATTGTAGTCAGCACGTATATAACATTAACAAGCCAAAGAAGGCACACAGTACATGAAACTGAAATGACTGGTGATATTAATGTATAGTAAGTGAGGATGCTAACACATCAATCTACATATTTGCACTTCAAATCCATCTTGTAGATTGAAAAATATTTTGGCGTGGGTAATTCCCAAGTTCAAATCCTATTCATGACATGTTTGAATCCATATCTATGTTCATGGTTTTCATAACTTGCTTGAATACATACAATCTATCCCTTGTTTCCAGCGATTAGATACTCAAAGGAATGTATTGATATTTTTTACTATTATAGAGGAATCTATAAGTTAGGTTCTCAAATTCTTAAAGGGTGCTAGCTCAAGGGAAGAGCGTCTTCCTTACAAGCCGGAGGTTGGTGGTACGATTCCTCCGTGCCCTAATGATATTGAAATATTGGTTAAAAACGACTAAATTAATGATAAAAAATTATAGATAAATGACCAAGTAAAATGACCAAAATTCACATATAAAATGACTAAAAAAAACTAAATTAGTGACAAAAAATGAGAGATAAACGACAAAAAAAAGACCAAAATTCACATATAAATGACCAAATGACAGTTTTGGTGGCTAATTTCCAATGCAAATTTGGAAGTGAAAATTGGCACATATTTGGAAGTAAAATGTGGTGCAAAATGGGATGCTAATTCTAGGATTTGTTGTAGTGGAAGGAATTATTGGTAGTTAGAGAGGATAAAGTTCATGAAGCCTTGGATAAATGAGGGGTCCAATGTTCAAGTGTGGCCACTTATTCAGAAAATAACAATTTTATGTGCAATAAGATTATAGGTAAGGCTTTGAATAGAACGTTGGAAACTTTATTTGAAGATATCGTGTTCATCGCATACTTTCCTCTTCTGAATAGTATGTGTAAAAAGGTCTACCTCCATGAGAAGCCTACTATTGTTTGATGTGATTGCAACCTGGGTATCTGGTGGGGAATAGTCTTCTTCAGACTCATCCGTGATTTTCGTTATAAAATTAATGGATAGAGGTGTTGAGTAAATCAACAAGGAAGCAAAATCACTCACCTTCCAAGATTGACGTTGGAGAGAGAGGAATTCACCTCATGCTACCATTGCAACAGTCCAATTACTTTTCAAGAGTAAATTAAAAAGGCTGAGATCTAGGTTGAACAAAAACATGAGCTAATGGAAGAGGATAATATAAGACTTTGAATACAATATTGGATTCCATATGTCAGAATCTGAGTAAAAGATACACAATGTATTTCCAGACGGTATGGTTGTATTAGCAGTTGAAATCTATACATGGGAAGGAAGAATTAGATTTTTGGGAAGGGCACAAAGAAATTCTTCTTCATATGGATGAGATTTGGGAGCGGATCAAAATATTAATCAGATTGCTAGGGCTATTGCAGGATTTGCATTTGCTAAGAAAACAACTAAAGCCGACGACAATCCTCCTAATTAAATCAAAATTAAATTTCCTATGCTAGCTGTGGAAATCCATATTTATGGAAAGCAAGTTTTAGCTAATAGAATCAAAATTAAATTTCCCATGAAACGTGGGGGAAAACTACTAAGAAAAATGAGTGTAATATCCAAAATTTTGGACCTACCATTTATAGGCATGAGCCTATTGACCATAATGATTATATTGATGTTTTATTTTTGGGTCAAAGACCCCATTACATATGAACATGATGATTTGTTTTGTATATTGGGTGTAAGACAATTGTTAATGATAGATAGGTATATATATGTTTTGTGTTGGGCATGGACCCTGAAGCACATGATTGATGAAATGTTTGTGTTGGGCATGGACCTTGAAGCACATGATCGATGAGATTTTTGTGTTGAGCGAAAGGATCTGGAGCACATGAGTAATTACAATTGTGTTGAGCATAAATCTCTAGAACACATGAAAAATATAATTTGGAAATGTTGGGCATAAGCTCTGGAGCATTCCATGTTGGTGTTGAGCATAAGCTCTGGAGCATCGGATATTTGGCCATTGTATCCCTAGGTGTATCATACAAGTACATCCTAGCATTTAGTGTTGATTGAGAGCTCTAGCATTGCACCATGTTTGTAACTCCCTATTATAAGTGTTGAGTATGGGCTTTGGTAAGCTCTAGGGGTTATTGAAAATATTAAAATCACCTCCGACTAAAAATGACTCGAGGAATAATATTGATCTCATCATACTTATTTTTAAGTGATTAAATGAAATTTCAAATTTATGTATTCTCAATCAAGCACTGAAGAACTACCACGTTATATGAGGGAAATCCAACATGCAAGCATGTTTAGATTTGCCTAGCCTAGTAGACCCGAGCCATCTATCTACTTGACCTTCATAAAAGAAGTGTCGTTACGTTTAAGGGATCATGACACATGATTCCCGAAGACAAGTGTTAACAAGTATTTTATACATAGTATGTATAAAGAATTAATTATGATTAATTATATAATTGAATAAAGAAAGAAGAGAAGCTCCTCCAATTATTATTTATTATTAAAGGATGAATAAATAGTGAAATATCTATGAAAGACTAACTAGGAACTAGTTAAAAGTTCCTAGGTTAAGAATTAAAAAATTACCCCAGTAAATTAAAAAGGGTTAAATCAAGAAATCAAGGATTTCTTGATTTAACTGCCCCTTTGACTAAAGAGTCTACTTATAAAGACTCAAGCCAAGCAAAGGCTTGTGGTTTTTGATTTTTCATCTAGGAGAATTATTATTCTTCCTGTTTCGTTCTCAAGTGTTTTCTTAGAGAACTTTTCCTGCAAGGAAATAAGGATTTGATTCAGAACTAATTACTAGTTAGGAAAACCTACCTTAGGAGCTCTAAGATACTTGCATGTTGGAGTCTAGCTCGGTGGGATCCGGATTAGAACCAGGAACAGTTCTGGATCATGGTTGGGGGGAACGTGGTAGTTCCCAAGTGATTTGGTCATCAAACAGAGGTCAGATCTGCATTGAATTGTTAATGCTGATTATTTAAGTGTGGAGGTGCAGCCATTGATAGAGCTTCAATTTCAAGTATGAAACCTTTGAAGGCCTATTCTATTTATTTCCAATGTTTCATTAATGTTTATGTTGAGCAATGGCTGCAATGAAATTTCTAATCCTAGTGGTTCTATTTTATGGTTATCAATCTGCTGAGGTTGTATATGCAATTTACAAATCATAGGCTGGAAAATATTTATTATATGATGTACATTAATAGGGTTTGTACTTTGAGTGAAATTCTTTAATTATCTCCATGATTAGTTTATGTGCACTATACCTAGTTTTGTTACCAGTTAGCATATTCTATAGTTGGCATTACTCTGCTGACATATTTCATTTGTCAGCATAGGGTTTTAAAAAAAAAAATCAAAGTTTAGTTCAAAGGTATAGGTTAAATATATATACATATAGAATTACATATATATATTAGTCTTCAAATAGTTTTATAATTTATGTACTAATTGATTTATTTTAAACTAGATCTACTAGGAACAAAATTCATACAATAAACAAGCTAACAAATTAGTAAAGACCTTCTAAGATCTGCTCTAGATAATCATGTAAAAACAAATTAAATATTATTACATTTCATTTTAATAAACATAATCAAAATTAACCAAACAGAGAAGGCATCGTGACCATCCATGTGGTCCATTATCAAACTCTGTATTACTATATAAAATCCACAATCCAAATCATATCCATTAACATAGCTCAAATGTTTAAATTTACAGTCCTATAATTATAGTCATCCATTATAAACACATAAAGGGTTTTAAAAGCCCCATTTAAAATATATACATAACCAAACATCTTATTAACCATTTGAAACATTTAAAACCCATTTTTCCATCAAGAGGTCGCGACATTGAATCCTATAGATGTCCAGACCCATTTCAATAACACTAATAAAACCATAAGTATTTTCTTATACAATCAGTAAGCCATTTCATAACCATCTCTATACAGTCCATGCTATATGTCTAGTATGTACAGGCTACGCTTTAAATCTATTCCACAAACCTTTAAATCCAAACAATGCCTACACTAACAACAAGGTCATAAAGAACCTAGTTACGGCCTCAGACAACTTTCAACTAAATACAGAGTCACGTTTTTTAAAACCAATCGATATCGTGGGTTGTCATAACCCTATCTATTACAATCAAATCTTTCCAAGTAAACTATTTACATTCAAAATTCCAACTAAAATCTATCATAGTTGTTGGGAGAGACACATGCCATTTGTGGCATGGCCTTGACCCACGCTGGGAAAATTTCAAACTAAGAATACAACAGTTTGTTTTAAAACACAGACTCCATTTATAAGCTAATGCACAGCGTGGTGGCAAGCCAATGGGCTATGGCACCATTGTTACAATGGTGCAGCCCATGCAATAATGCCTAAGCTCTAAAAGCTCCCTACTCAGATTTTAAACAAAACAATAACTATGCAAACAGAGTGTTGTGCATACAGCCGTAACCCAAAACAATAATAATTATATGCAGAGAATTATTTCTACAGGCTATAAGGCCACAATAAATTCCATTAAAAACCACATAAAACATAGCAAGTAAATAACCATAAAAAACCCAAGTTTACACAGTATTTAAACGCTGGAGGAAATCGTATTCATTTCATATCAAATCATTTACAGTCTTCATATTAAAACCAATGCATAGTGAAATTACATAGTGAGGCATGGAACCTCTCTACAATCAGTCAAAGTATCAAAACAATTATGGGCAAGCTATGAGCTACGACACTATTACAAGTAATGGTGCAGCCACGGCCCAAACCATTACCCAATCCCTCAATGAGAGTCCACTTAAAACCAGAGCAAGATACATCCTAAAACCCCAAAGGCAGAGTCAACAAGTGTCAAAAGAAACCCCAACCCAGTAACAATTTTCTAACTAAGGAATTCCAGAATGAGAGGAGGCAAGGAAACTTGCTAACAGGCTTACCTTGGGTCATGAGGAAGAAATCCCAAACCGAAAGTGCAGCCTGTGTGAACCCCGGAGTGCCTTCGCATTCACCTACAAACGAAACACGAGGGAATGAGGAGCATGATCGTGCCATAAAGAAAACCAAACAAAGAAATGCATGTTACACAGAGCTGGGTTAAGCTCACCTGCAAATCGATGGGGTCGTCTCCGTCCTCCAAACCCACAGAGGATTCACTACACCACAATTCCAATACCATAATACACATACAATGAATGCCAAGTCCTTTTCCAAGGGCTTTCACCAACCCCTTGACCAAGTGGATTAGATTATATTTAGTTTTACCATTTATGGTTAGGGTTAGAGTAAGAAATATTAAAAAAAACAAAATTAATATTTTTTTAGTCCACAAACTCACACACATTGACACATGTAACTTGGTCGGTTCAAGTCAGGATTCAGCCAAGTTCGGTTGAGTTGATTGGTTGGGTACCGAACTAGTCACTTGATCCGATATGTAGGCTAGCTTGGCTCAGTTCAATGTTAACTTGGTCAACTTGACTGAGTTCAAGGTTAACTTGGTCAACTTGACTGAGTTCAAGTTTGAGTTGACCGATTTTCAAAACAAGGATCCTAACAGGCTGCAAATCAACTTAAATGGGAGTAAAGGGGGGAAATCTTGATCCATTTCCTTTTGACAAATGGGAAACTACGGGCACCTTTCCCCAATTTATACAACTCGTATATGGTAACTAATCCTTAATACAAGGGACTAGGATTTTCTAGGGAAGCTTTTCATAATGTTTCGGAATTAGTTGGGTGAGATACATATCCCATATTTTTGTCAATCTGGTTGTCCATTTAGAGGATCCACCAAGGAAGCAACAAAAAAGAAAATGCCTCTAGTAAAACATATCTACTTATCCTCAAAGAAAATAGTGCTTCCATTTCTCCAGGTATTACTAAGATTAGACGTCATACGTTGGATTTAAAAAAAATATTATTGGCTTGTTAGACTGTATAACTCCCTTTTAAGAGGTACACATGGATGTTTTTGTTTTGACTTTGATCATTGCAAGTGTGATATGGTCTTTTGCATTGATTTTAGAACAATTACATTTTAGAAACATGTTTTGTTGTATATTCAAGTATCAATTATGGAAAATGTCACCTCACCAACACTTAGGGAAAGACTCATTGTTTTCCTCAAATTTATAGTCAGATTTCAAGAGATGTATGCATTCATGGCTCCAAAACATGTCATATTATTTTATCATTCCTATTTGAATTTTTAGAAAACATATCTGATTTAAATTTTGAAGCTTTCCCATATATTGAAATATAATGGTTTTCTAGCTTTCCCATATATGGAAATATGCAGGTCGAGAGTGGAGATGAAGAACTTTGCATTGTCTGTGTTCCCACGAATCATCTCTATCTTGGTGACATTTTCCTCGTTAACTCTAAAGATATCATCCAACCAAACTTGTTTGTTCATAGGTTGGAAGACACACATTTTGCTCTCATTATTGTTCTTTATGCATGGTGTATATGTTTCCAATGTATATTTCATTCTATTTTGGACTTTGTTCCATATATCGAGGGCTGATACTTTATCCTTTTCCTTTAACTATCCAAAACATGTTCTTGACATGTTGTTTTATGTTGTAGTTTCTCCTGAATGATTTGTCCAACCTAGCTTCACTCGGAATATGTGCTAATCTTATATCCAAACTTCACCAGAGACATGTGCTATGAATTTATAAATTGTGCATCTATAGTAATGGGAAGTAATCATAGGAGGAAAGAGAAGATTAATAGCGTAGTATGGTATCCCAATACATGGATATTCTACTAAAATAGTTATACTTGCAATTATTGTAGTCATCACGTAGATAACAACCACAAGTCAAAGAAGGCACATGGGACATGACACTGAAATGACCAGTGATATTAATGTATAGTATGTGAGGATGCTAACACATCAATCTAGAGATTTGCACTTCAAATTTAGCTTGTAGATTGGAAAATATTTTGGCGTGGGTGATTCCCAAGTTCAAATCCTATTCATGACATGTTTGAATGCATATCTCTGTGCATGGTTTCCATAACTTGCTTGATTATATCTTATGAACTTATACAATCTATCCTCTGTTTCCAAGAATTAGATACTCAAAGGCATGTATTGATATTTTTTACTATTATAGAGGACTCTATAAGTTAGGTTCTCAAATTCTTAAAGGGTGCTATCTCAAGGGAAGAGCATCTGCCTTACAAGCAGGAGGTTGGTGGTTTGATTCCTCCATGCCCTAATGATATCGAAATATTGGTTAAAAACGACTAAATTAGTGACAAAAAATTAGAGATAAATGACCAAGTAAAATGACCAAAATTCACATATAAAATGACTAAAAACAACTAAATTAGTGACAAAAAAAATGAGAGATAAACAACAACAAAAAAGACCAAAATTCACATATAAATGACCAAATGACAGTTTTGGTGGCTAATTTCCGGTACAAATTTGGAAGCGAAAATTGGCACATATTTGGAAGTAAAATGTGGTGCAAAATGGGATGCTAAAGTGGTAGCACAAATGGATGCAATATTGGATGTTTATTTGGATGGAAATATGGTGCTAACGTGGATGCCATTTAGGATTCAAAAGTGGATTCTCTCTATGAACCAAAATAGGACATTATTTAGGAAGCAAAAGCGGATGCTCTCTAGGAAGCAAAATAGGATGTTATTTAGGAAGGAAACCTCAACATTGTTTAGGAAGCAAAGTTAGACGTTATTTTAGAAGAAAAAAATAGACGCTATTTTGGACGTTGTAATATCCTAAATTTTGGACCTACCATTTATAGGCATGAGCTTATTGATCATGATGTTTATATTGGTGTTTTATTTTATATTGGGTCAAAGACCCCACTGCATATGAACATGATGATTTTATTTGTATATTGGGTGTAAGACAATTGTTGATGATATATGTATATATATGTTGGTTGTGTTGGGAGTGGATCCTAAAGCACATGATTGATGAAATGTTTTATGTTGGGCATGGACCATGAAGCACATGATCGATGAGATGTTTTGTGTTGAGCAAGAGGCTTTGGAGCACATGAGTACTTACATTTTTGTTGAGCATAAAGCTATGGAACACATGAAAATATAATTGGAAATGTTGGGCATAAGCTCTAGAGCATTCCATGTTGATGTTGAGCATAAGCTCTGAAGCATCGGATCCTTGGCCATTGTATCCCTAGGTGTATCATACAAGTACATCCTAGCATTTAGTGTTGAGCGAGAGCTCTGGAATTGCACTATGTGTGTAGCTCCATGTTATAAGCATTGAGTATGGGCTTTGGTAAGCTCTAGGGGTTACTGAAAAGATTAAAATCACCTCTGAGTGAAAACGACTCGAGAATAATATTGATCTCATCATACTTATTTTTTAGTGATTAAATGAAATTTTGAATTTTTGTATTCTCATCAAGTACTGAAAAACTACCACGTTATACGAGGGAAATCCAACATGCAAGGATGTTTAAAGTTGCCTAGTCTAGTAGACCTGAGCCATCTATCTACTTGAACTTCATAAAGAAGTGTCGTTAAGTCTAAGGATCATGATACATGATGCCCGAAGACAAATGCTAACAAGTATTTTAATACTATGTATTTTATACATAGTATGTATAAAGAATTAATTATGAATAATGATATAATTGAATAAAGAAAGAAGAGAAGCTCCACCAATTATTATTTATTATTAAACGATTAATAAATAGTGAAATATCTATCAAAGATTTACTAGGAACTAGTTAAAAGTTGCAAGGTTAAGAATTGAAAATTACCCCAGTAAATTAAAAAGGATTAAATCAAGAAATCAAGGATTTCTTGATTTAACTACCCCTTTGACCGAAAAGTCTATCTATAAAGACTCAAGCCAAGCAAAGGCTTGGGGGTTCTGATTTTTATTTAGGAGAATTATTATTCTGCCTGTTTTTGTTCTCAAGTGTTTTCTTGGAGAAATTTTCCTGCAAGGAAAAGAGGATTGATTCAGAACTGATTACTAGTTAGGAAACCCTACCTTAGGAACTCTAAGATACTTGTTGTTGGGCTATAGGGCAGACCCGGGTTTTATACCTTTAACTTCACACCAACAAAAGACCCACAGTGTTGGCCCTTTCGGCGACAACCTGCGAACAGGTTGAAGTCTCACCCGAAACAGCTATGGGATGCAGCAGAACCAGGTTTCTGTAAGCAGAAGAGGGATATTACTGTACCTTTAGCTTCTAACAAGTTATAAACAGAAATCACAGAGCTTAACATTCACTTATTTAGATTCGCGGTTAGATAAATAAACAGTGCCTTGCGCAACCCTTTTCTGGGAATTCACAGCAAAGTTATTATCTAGTAGTGATATTTACTTATCAGATATATAGATATTAATGCATGAAAGAACACAATAGAAACAACTCACCGAACCACAACACAAGATATAACGTGGTTCACCCCTAGTGTAGGGGTTATGTCCACAGAACTGTGTTTTATTCAACTTTCTACAAAAACCACAATTCTGATCTGTGCACTCAGCTGTAGATCCCTTCAAGTCCTCAAATCCGCGCACACAGCTGCAGGCCTCTGCGCATACAGCTGCAGATTTCCTTGAACTCCCAAAAACCCTCTGGGCACACAGCTGGGACTTAACATTTTCTTACAAAATAGCCTTAGCTTCGCATCAATTCATCTTACATAAAAATACTAACCTAACTTCTTTACAAGATTGCTTATTTATATAGCGCACTTATTACAAAACCATGGTCTTAAACCATGGGCACCCCGAACCCTAAACCCTAGACTTAAACCATGGGTTTATTACCCCGACACCCCTAAGACTAATTTGAGCCATAAATCTGCTTACAAACTCCCAAAAACCCGTGGAGTTACCCACCTTAAGGACCGTTGGGGTGCACGCCCCAACAGGCCCCTAAGACTCACTAGTGGCCCATCCCGGGACACTCAGGTGCTTCTGTGGTGGTAGAATCTTGTTGGTGAAACATAGTATGCTGCTTGTTGAAGACATACATGTAGTTGTTGGCTGCTTGTTCCTTTCCTTCGTAATATGCTGGTTGAGACTTTCTGGATCTATCAGCGACCCCATCCTTCGATCTGCTTGCCGAACATTTGACCATCCACAACTTAGGGGCCCCAGAATTGTGTGTCAAGGTGCATAAGACAAACAGCCGCCTTGGTTCTGCCAAACCAGGAGGATATGTCTTGGGATGTTTCAGAGTCTTCTCGTGAGGCCTTGTGCCTTTCGTCGCTCCACATTAGAGTGAACTTCTGCCTTCCTTCATCCGGTTTAGAGCGAACTTCTACCTTTCTTCGTCCTGGTCGAGCATTTCTGCATAGGTGGATTGCTCAGAAGGTTCTGTAAACCTCTCTCCCTGAACTCTTGTAGTAACTCCTGGGCTTCACAATCATTCGACATGGTCCTAACTGAAGCAACTTAAAGGAATGCATAATGCAGGAATCACAGGCCGGGGTAGCTTCTTATAGAATCCCACAACAGAATCGGTCATCATGGTGCATTAATGACACCGAATATGATGGAGTGGTGGAAATCTTGTCCACATGGTGCCATATTTTTCCAAGATCTCATCATTGTAGGCAGGGCAGGCAGTTCGCGTGCCGGGGCCACCAGGTCTAGTTTGTCCCATCCATCATATTTTAAACTGTGACACACTTTTAATCTTCGACATAATGACTAACTTCAGCTTCGCCTTGACAAGAACCCTCGACATAATATTAACCTCCGAACTTTGACAGTCTTCCACACTTCGTAGCTTTGAGGACAGCTTCACTATAGCCTAGCACCCAATTTCAACTATTCTTGGTACTTAGACTTTCCTTCCTGGTGTTACTTCTAATTAGGAGGTCCTGGCCTATCCCTATACTTCTTTAAATGACTACCATTTACCATAGAAAGTAAAATTTCTCCATTCAACTTAGCTAACTGGACTGCACCACCATCAGTCACTTTCTGTACTATGTATGGTCCTTTCCAATGTGCCTTGAACTTACCCGGGAATTTCATGAATTTGCTGTCATATAAGAGCAAAAGATCACCCTGTTGGAACTAATTTTTCTTGATGTGTCTATCATGCCATGATTTTTCTCGAGCTTTCTGCACTTGTTTTTGGAACCCTGCAATAAATCTGTCCTCTTCACGTTCTAGTAGCTTTGTCAGCCTTTCTGTTATTATCGCTAGGTCATCCATCTCTGTGAAAGCAGATATTCTAAGGCTAGGAACAATGTATTCCATGGGCATGACTGCTTCTTGCCCATAGACCAACCGAAAAGGGGTATGGCCTGTCAATTTCTTGCAGGTAGTCCTATAAGCCCATAGTACTGCTGGAATTCTAAGATCCCAGTCATTTCTGTTAACGTTGCAAACCTTCGTCAGAGCCTGTTCAAGGATCTTGTTAAAAGCTTCGACAGTTCCATTTGCTTGTGGATGATAGGCAGTACTCTTCTGATGATATACCTGAAATTCTTTAGTCAATACTTCAATAGTATTATTTAGAAAATGTGATCCCTGATCACTCATAAGGACTCTGGGACACCCAAATCTGGACAAGATGTTATCCAAGATGAACTTTGCAGCTGTAGCAGCGCTATATTTCTTAACTGGTTGAGCTTTGGCCCAACGGGTGAGATAGTCAGTTGCTGTGATAATGTATCTTGCTCCTGACTTCTTCGCAGGGGGATTGATAGCTCCAACAAATTCAATAGCCCATTTTTCAAAGGGTTGTAGAGTTACATGCGGAACTAGAGGCATCTCATCCCTCCGAGATGGTTTTCCCGTCCTTTGACAGATGTTGCAGCTGTGGCAATATTCCCTTACATCCTTGTGAATTGTGGGCCACCACATTCCGGTTGTCAGAATCTTCTGTGCCGTAGCTTTTCCTGCGTAATTACCTCCTACTGCCCCACAATGTGCCTCAGCCAAAATTAAGAGCTTTTCGTGCTCTAGGACAATTCTGTGCAGTATTTCGTCTGGTCCCATCCTATATAATTGTCCTGCTATTAAAGTAAAGTTGGCTGTGCAAACCACTAGCTGCTTCTTTTGTTGTGTTGTCTTCTCGGCGGGTGGAAAACCTATAGACAAATACTGAACAATATCCTGAAAGTACTCATCAACCATCTGAATGGCGAACAACTAGGCATCAGGAAGACCCTCGTCCAAGCTGGTAGGTTCTTTTCCCGACTCGAGCCTCGACAAGTGGTCAGGTCCTAGATTCAGTCTTCCTGGTTTGACTATGATCTCAAAGTCATATTCCTAAAAGAGAATCAGCCATCTGCATATCCTTCCACCTAGCACAGGCTTGTTGACCAAATACTTCAAAGTAGAATGGTCAGTAAACATCTTAAAATGAGATCCTAACAGATAATGTTGAAACTTTTGTAATGCATAAACCATAGCTAGACCTTCTCATTATGTGGTAGTATAATTTTTCTCTGCTGTGGACAATTTCCTACTTGCAAAAGAAATTGGGTAATCAATATTACCTTCACCTAACTGGGCCAATACTATACCCAGAGAAATGGAGGATGCATCGACATGCACATGAAATTCCTTATTCCAGTCAGGGAATACTAAGATAAAAGTAGTTAGCATCTTTTCCTTAAAAATATCCAAGCTTGCTTGACACTCAGGTGTCCACTCGAACTTAATATCTTTCTTCAACTGCTTTTCCATCGGAGCAGTAATCTGAGCATATCCTTGAATAAATTTCCTGTAATATCCAGTATGACCAAGCGTAGTGCGAAGTTGTTTAACAGATGTTGGAGGTGGTAGATTGACAATAATAGCTATCTTCGCAGGATCCATCATCAATCCTTGTTTACAGATAATGTGACCTAGCAGAATCCCAAAAGGTACACAAAAGATACACTTTTTCAAGTTCAAGGAAATCTGGTGCTGTCTACATTTATTCAGCATAAGTCTTAAACTAGTTATGTGTTCTTTTAGTAATACAAAGATAGTCCAATCATCAAAATAAACTTCTAAGAATTTATGTATATATTCCTTAAAGGCAGAGATGACTATAGAAAATATAGCAGGTGCATTCTTCAATCCAAAGTGCATAACTGTATACTGAAAGGATCCCATTTCTGTAGCAAAGGTTGTCTTATGTCGATCCTCTGGAGCAATTCTGATCTGATGGTAACCTGAAAACCCATCAGTAAAAGAGTACACTTCTTGACCCCAGACATTGTCTAACACTTCATCTGTGAAGGGTGTGGGGAAAATATCATGTAGACAAGAATCATTCATCTTTCTTAGATCAAAACAGATTCGGATTTCACCCTTAGTCTTCTTCCACCATAGGACTGACCCACTCGGATTCTTCAACGGGCTCAATAATTCCTGCAGCAAGCATCTTATCCAGCTCCATCCTAACTTTTTCCTTATAATTAGGGTTCAACCTATAAGGATGCTATTTCACAGGCTTCACATCAAGTTTCAAGGGGATCTTTATGACGCCTATATCACCGAGGATACCTTTCATCTCTAAAAACTTTGTCGAAAATAGGTCCTGATATTCATGGAGAAGTTGGGTCACTTTGCTGACCATTTCTTCATCCCAATAATCTCCAATGGTAGCATGCTTAGGTTGTTCTTCTGAGCCAATGTTTACGGTCCATGCCTTAAGGGGCTGCGTCACCTCAGGTACTTCGCAGTGGCCTTCTGACTCCAGAATATCAATGTTGCGTGGATCATCATCCTCGTCAATTGCGAGGTTATAACATTTGACTGCATTAGCTTCTTGTGCCTTCCAATCCGGTTGGTATTCTGCTATCTCTTGATCATCAAACACCTTAGCATGGATCAACCTAATAGATGCATCTAAAGTAGGGCAAAATTCATTAATAGAAAATGTCAATACAAAACTGTCAACAAGATTATCCCAACTTACAGTACCCTGGCGAAGCTCAACTTCCACATACCGATTCTTTGCGGTAGGAGCCAAGGTGTGCACAAACGTATGTACCCACTCTGCATGAGGTACATGCTTCCAGGTTTTGTAACATTGCTCCAAATTCTTCTGAGGGCTAGTCTTACCATTAAACCTGCTCCAGACCTCCTATGGTCGATCCATGAATCTCAGGTGAAGGGATTGTTGGCAAACTTCCCAACTATGAATGTACTGTTTGTGACCATTCCACCATCTGGCTGCTGTAGCTCTGAATGCTGAGTCCAAAGTCCCCATTTTCTGTGAGTCTGGTATCTGGGCTGAGAATTGCTCAATAAACTCTTATGAGTCTATCGAGCCATCAAAAACAGGTAAGGGTCTTGTCTGTGACCCAAGCCATCTAAGAGACTTGGTAATTCTTTCACATCGGTGGCCATGTAGCTCATACAATCTATTCTGCCAATTCTCTAGACCATCATCTGAATCTATCATGCAGGAGCTGTCACACTTCCAATCCATAATACCTTCGGCATTAGGATTAACATAATATTCTTCCTTCGCTGTGATATTGTAGATGTGGTCCAACACATCCTGATCTTCATCTCGGAGTGGTTCGGTGTACCGTTCGCCTTGAGAAGGATCCAATGGGACTATGACTCTCAAATATTTCACTTCAAAAGTCATCTATCTCTTCTTAAGGTTAATAACTGCATCATTTTCCATTGCCCATTCAATTCCTAGCAAGGTTGGATAGGGGTTGCTGTCGTCAATGATCTCAATAACTTCGAAGTCTGCTATAGTACAGAGGCCATCAATATCTACTGGGACACTAGGGAGTCGTCCTAGGGGCACAATCTTCTGTTGATTGGCTAATCTCAACTGTATAGGTGACCAATTAAGGGTAGGTTTTCCTATTTGTTTCCAGGTCTGTTTGGTTAAGACATTTACCTCTGATCCTAGATCCAAAATAACATCAGTCATATCATACTCTCCTAGTTGAGCATTCAATCTCATTTCCCTGCCAGTTCTCCTGACTCTATTAACAGGTTTTTCCTGATCAGAACTTTGCTGAGGTTCACAGGAAGCAATAACTTTCTGTAACTCACTTAAAGCATTCTGATTTCTTAAGAGTTTCACACAACTCTGTAAAAAGGAGGATAGGGTACTTACTTTATCCGTCGAAGCTTCTTGCGGCAGTGACTGTGGCTGATGTGGTTGCGCAGGTACTACTGATGTACTAGAATCCACAAAATATTTCTGGGCTTCCATTAGTGTCTCTTTCTCTTTTTCAATATCAAAGGAGGGGACTTTCATGGGGGCCTTACGAACCCAAGCTTCGTCAGGCTGTTCCTCTTTAGTCTGTATGTGCGTCGTAGCTCCGCTCCTGGTAACAACATTAATGGTTGGGGTAGGTCTTTGCTCGACGGAAATCATCTGAAGATTTTGAGTAGGGACACTGTTTCTTTCCTGAATCTTAGCTATCAACTGCGGGCACTACTCGATCACATGATCTACTGCTCGGCAATACCAACATGTCGTAGTGGGGTTCTGACAGTCGCGAGCTAGATGTTCGGCCTGGTTACAGTTAGAACACACCACCTGACCACGTCCTCTGCCAGCCATACCATCACAACCACGGCCTCCAAAGCCACCTCCTCCTGATGCACCACCGCGGTAGCCATAGCCATGATGACTCTGTCCCTCATTTTGTACCTGATAGGCATCCTAGGTGCGTTCTCTCATGAGGTTATAACTGTGACACTCATCTTCATTATGTCCCACGGACTTACAGAATTTGCAGTAAGGGTTCTTGGGGACTTGTCCATACCTCTATAGTAGATAGCAGTCTTCAGGTCGATGCTGCCCTGTTGTTCTGCAAAGCTCACAATATAGAACTTGCAGGTTAAACAGGTTTGGCACACCAGTATTCAGGGAATTTCTTACCACAGGACACTGTTCCTTGGCATGACCTTCTGTGTGACATTGTGTACACCAAACCTCTTCGCGACCATTTTTTCCTTGTTTCATATCGCGAAGCTCCAGAGCCATCACTGCCAACTGCGCTTGGATTTGAGCAATACCAGAATTGTCTGTGACAGGGGGGGTTTCAAGCTTCATCACGATTTCCAGAGCCTCCTGTTGGTCAGAAACCTTCTGTTGCATGAGTGGAGTTTGGATATGTGGTAGCAACGCTGCAATGAACCATTCCTTGTGCTGCACAGGTCCAATGGTAAAACTGACTTGGTCTAGCAGAACTTTGAACCTCTGATCAAAGTCCCACACTGATTCGCAACGCTTCTGCTGAATTTATTTCAACTCCGTAATACACTGCGACTCTGATTTCAGCTTCTTAAATTCCTTTATCATTGCTGCTTTTATATCAGGCAATGCATGGTTCTGAGTGCTGGAGAACTTCATAAACCAGGTCAGAGCACGGTCTCTGAAAGAAGTAACCAGCTGCGCTCTTTTTGTATCTTGATCCGTAATGGACTTAGCAGTCCACATTGCTTCACATAAAAACTAGAACTGTTCTGGATCCTTTGATCCAGTTCCTTTGAAAATAGGGAGCTTAATGTCATCATGCATATGGGCCATTGTGTGTCTAGGGGGGGAGGGAGGGGGACTTGAAGTAGGCAGAGGGGAACTTACTGGGGTATACTGACCTGCGACAGGAATACTCGGGCTAGGGTGACTTTCAGACTGCGACGGGTTCTCAGGGATAATAGGTCTTCGCTGCGGGGTTACTGGAGGGTTTCCAATAGAAGGGGTTTCTTCAGGTTCTGAATCTGTGGTACTTACAGGGGAATACTCGGTATGCTAACCCTGGGAATAGGATCCAAAATCTCTCTTGTACATTTTTCCACTTCGTAGCAAACCACTTTGCTCGTCGAAGGTATTTTCACTTGCAAACATAGGTTAGTAATACTAAATATAACAATCTGATTCAATGAGCAATATACATTTTTCAGCTAATAGCATTTTAATTCTCAAACTAAAGGAATTCAAAAACTTACCCCTTGGTCCTTTGAAAAACTGTCGTTTGGCTTCACTACAGGAAGTACTCGTGTCGATGGCGAAATCCATCACAAATGCTTCAAGGGTTCGCGATGTCCAAAAATCAACAGCGCACGATATCTCGTTGTTCACCCTTTTGCAGTATATTAACTCTTGCAGGGGTCCCCATAGGAAATTGATGTTCTTGGAAGTTCGTCCTTCTCTCTATTAACCTGGATAACCACTGGTGCAACTCTATGTGGATACTACCAAAGAAAATTTCATAAACATCACAAAAAACATACCTTTGTAAAAAGTCGTTTGCACTACGGCGCGGATCTTTGTTCTCTTGCTCAACGAATTTCAGATAAGTCTCATCAAGCCAATCACTGATTTCCTTCACAGAGGGTCTCCAGAACATAACCCTCGAGGTACAACATAAACCCCTCTTGAGAAGATACTGAGTTCAACTGGAAATGGAACCAATTTGTTGGGCTATAGGGAAGACCCGGGTTTTATACCTTTAACTTCGCACCAAAAAAAGACCCACAGTGTTGGCCCTTTGGCGACAACCTGCGAACAGGTTGAAGTCTCACCCGAAACAGCTATGGAGTGCCACAGAACCAGGTTTCTGCAAGCAGAAGAGGGATATTACTGTACCTTTAGCTTCTAACAAGTTATAAACAGAAATCACAAAGCTTAACATTCACTTATTTAGCTTCGTGGTTAGATAAATAAACAGTGCCTTGCTCAACCCTTTTCTGGGAATTCACAGTGAAGTTATTATCTAGCAGTGATCTTTACTTATCAGATATATAGATATTAATGCATGAAAGAACACAACAGAAACAACACACAGAACCACGACACAAGATATAACGTGGTTCACCCCTAGTGTAGGGGTTATGTCCACAGAACTGTGTTTTATTCAACTTTCTACAAAAACTAAAGTTCTGATCTGTGCACTCAGCTGCAGATCCCTTCAAGTCCTCAAAGCCGCGCACACAGCTGCAGATTTCCTTGAACTCCCAAAAACACTCTGCGCACACAGCTGCAGAGGTAGTCCACGCACATAGCTGGGACTTAACCTTTTCTTACAAAATAGCCTTAGCTTCGCATCAATTCATCTTACATAAAAAGCCTAACCTAACTTCCTTACAAGAGTGCTTATTTATACAGTGCACTTATTACAAAACCATGGTCTTAAACCATGGGCAACCCGAACCCTAAACCCTGGACTTAAACCATGGGTTTATTACAAACAGAAGACTTTGACTCAACCCCGACACCCCTAAGAATAATTTGAGCCGTAACTCCGCTTACAAACTCCCAAAAACTTGCGGAGTTACCCACCTTAAGGACCGTTCGGGTACGTTCCCCAACAGGCCCCTAAGACTCACTAGTGGCCCGTCTCGGGACACTCAGGTGCTTTTTTGGTGTTAGAATCTTATTGGTGAAACATAGTATGCTGCTTTCTAAAGCCATACATGTAGTTGTTGGCTTCTTGTTCCTTTCCTTCGTAATATGCTGGTTGAGACTTTCTGGATCTATCAGCGACCCCATCCTTCGATTTGCTTGCCGAACCTTTGACCATCCACAACTTAGGCGCCCCAGAATTGTGTGTCAAGGTGCATAAGAAAAACAGTCGCCTTGGTTCTTCCAAACCAGGAGGATACATCTTGGGATGTTTCAGAGTCTTCTCGTGAGGCCTTGTGCCTTTCGTCGCTCCACATTAGAGTGAACTTCTGCCTTCCTTCATCCGGTTTAGAGCGAACTTCTTCCTTTCTTTGTCCTGGTCGAGCATTTCTGCATAGGTGGATTGCTCAGAAGGTTCTGCAAACCTCTCTCCCTAAACTCTCGTAGTAACTCCTGGGCTTCACAATCATTCGACATGGTCCTAACTGAAGCAACTCAAAGGAATGCACAATGTAGAAATCGCGGGCCGGGGTAGCTTCTTATAGAATCCCACAATAGAATCGATCATCATGGTGCATTAATGACACCGAATCTGATGGAGAGGTGGAAATCCTGTCCACACGGTAACATATTTTCCTAAGATCTCATCATTGCAGGCAGGGCGGGCAGTTCACGTGCCAGCGCCGCCAGGTCTAGTTTGTCCCATCCATCACATTTTAAGCTACGACACACTTTTGATCTTCGACATAACGACTAACTTCAGCTTCACCTTGACAAGAACCCTCGACACAATATTAACCTCCAAACTTTGACAGCCTTCCACACTTCGTAGCTTTGAGGACAGCTTCATTATAGTCTAGCACCCAATTTCGACTGTTCTTGGTACTTAGACTTTCCTTCCTGGTGTTACTTCTGATTAGGAGGTCTTGGCCTATCCCTATACTTCTTTAAACGACTGCCATTTACCATAGAAGTTAAAATTTCTCCATTCAACTTAGCTAACTAGATTGCACCACCATCAGTCACTTTCTATACTATGTAAGGTCCTTTCCAATGTGTCTTGAACTTACCCGGGAATTTCATGAATCTGCTGTCATATAAGAGCACAAGATCACCCTGCTGGAACTGCTTTTTCTTGATGTGTCTATCATGCCATGCTTTTTCTCGAGCTTTATGCACTTGTTGCTGGAACCCTGCAAGAAATATGTCCTCTTCAAGTTCTAGTATCTTTGTCATCCTTTCTGTTATTATCACTGGTTCATTCATCTCTGTGAAAGCATATATTCTAAGGCTAGGAACAATGTATTCCATGGGCATGACTGCTTCTTGCCCATAGACCAACCGAAAAGGGGTATGGCCTGTCAATTTCTTACAGGTAGTCCTATAAGCCCATAGTACTTTTGGAATTCTAAGATCCCAGTCATTTCTGTTAACGTTGCAAACCTTCGTCAGATCCTGTTCAAGGATCTTGTTAATAGCTTCAACAGTTCCATTTGCTTGTGGATGATAGGCAGTACTCTTCTGATGATATACCTAAAATTCTTCAGTCAATACTTCAATAGTCTTATTTAGAAAATGTGAGCCCTGATCACTCATAAGGACTCTAGGATACCCAAATCTAGACAAGATGTTATCAAAGATGAACTTTGCAGCTGTAGCAGCGCTACAGTTCTTGACTGGTTGAGCTTCAGCCCAACGGGTGAGGTAGTCAGTTGCTGTGATAATGTATCTTGCTCCTGACTTCTTTGCGGGTGGATTGATAGGTCCAACAAAGTCAATAGCCCATTTGTCAAAGGGTTGTAGAGTTACCTGTGGAACCAGAGGCATCTCATCCCTCCTAGATTGTTTGCCCATCCTTTGACAGATGTCACAGCTGGGGCAATATTCCCTTGCATCCTTGTGAATTGTGGGCCACCACAATCCGGCTGTCAGAATCTTCTGTGCCGTAGATTTTCCTGTGTAACGACCTCCTGCTGCCCCAGAATGTGCCTCCGCCAAAATTAATGGCTTTTCGTGCTCTAGGACACATCTGCGCAGTATTTTGTCTTGTCCCATCTTATATAATTGTCCTGCTATTAAGGTAAAGTCTGCTCCGTGAACCACCAACTGCTTCTTCTGTTGTGTTGTCATCTCAGCGGGTGGAAAACCTGTAGACAAATACTAAACAATATCCTGAAAGTATTCATCAACCATCTGAATGGCAAACAACTGGGCATCAGGAAGACCCTCGTCCAAGCTGGTAGGTTCTTCGCCCGACTCGAGCCTCGACAAGTGGTCAGGTCCTAGATTCAGTCTTCTTGGTTTGACTATGATCTCAAAGTCATAATCCTAAAATAGAATCAACCATCTGCATATCCTTCCACCTAGCACAGGCTTGTTGACCAAATACTTCAAAGCAGAATGGTCAGTAAACATCTTAAAATGAGATCCTAACAGATAATGTCGAAACTTCTATAATGCATAAACCATAGCTAACCTTCTCGTTCTGTGGTAGTATAATTTTTCTCTGCTGTGGACAATTTCCTACTTGCAAAAGAAATGGGGTGATCAATATTACCTTCACCTGACTGGGCCAATACTATACCCAGAGAAATGGAGGATGCATCGACATGCACATGAAATTCCTTATTCCAGTCAGGGAATACTAAGATAGGAGCAGTTACCATATTTTCCTTCAAAATATCCAAGCTTGCTTGACACTCAGGTGTCCACTCAAACTTAATATCTTTCTTCAACTGCTTTTCCATCGGAGAAGTAATCTGAGCATATCCTTGAATAAATTTCCTGTAATATCCAGTATGACCAAGCGTAGTGCGAAGTTGTTTAAGAGATATTGGAGGTGTCAGGTTGACACTAATAGCTATCTTCGCAAGATCCATCATCAATCCTTGTTTACAGACAATGTGACCTAACAGAATCCCAAAAGGTGCACAAAAGATACACTTTTTCAAGTTCAAGGAAATCTGGTGCTGTCTACATTTATCCAGCATAAGTCTTAAACTAGTTATGTGGTCTTTTAGTAATCCAAAGATAGTCCAATCATCAAAATAAACTTCTAAGAATTTATGTATATATTCCTTAAAGGCAGAGATGACTACTCTAGAAAATATAGCAGGTGCATTCTTCAATCCAAAGGGCATAACTGTATACTGAAAGGATCCCATTTCTGTAGCAAAGGTTGTCTTATGTCGATCCTCTAGAGCAATTTTGATCTAATGGTAACTTGAAAACCCATCAGTAAAAGAGTACACTTCTTAACCCCCGACATTGTCTAACACTTCATCTGTGAAGGGTGTGGGGAAAGGATCATGTAGACAAGCATCATCTAGCTTTCTTAGATCAACACAGATTTGGATTTCACCTTTCGTCTTCTTCTCTTGCACCACCATAGGACTGACCCACTCGGATTCTTCAACGGGCTCAATAATTTCTGCAACAAGCATCTTATCCAGCTCCATCCTAACTTTTTCCTTATACTTAGGGTTCAACCTATAAGGACGTTGTTTCATAGGCTTCGCATCAGGTTTCAAGGGGATTTTTATGATGCCTATATCACCGAGGATACCTTTCATCTCTGAGAAATTTGTCGGAAATAGGTCCTGATATTCATGGAGAAGTTGGGTCACTTTGCTGACCATTTCTTCATCCCAATAATATCCAATGGTAGCATTCTTAGGCTGTTCTTCTGAGCCAATGTTTACGGTCTGCGTCTTCAAGGGCTGTGTCACCTCAGGTACTTCGACTGCTGGTCCATGTACTTCGCGGTGGCCTTCTGACTCCGGAATATCAATGTTGCATGGATCGTCATCCTCGTCAATTGCGAGGTTATAACATTCGACTGCATTAGCTTCTTGTGCCTTCCAATCCAGTTGGTATTCTTCTATCTCTTGATCATCAAACACCTTAGCATGGATCAACCTAATAGCTGCGTCTAAAGCAGGGAAAACTTCATTAATAGAAAATTCCAATACAAAACTATCATCAAGAGTATCCCAACTTACAATACCCTGGCGAAGCTCAACTTCCACATACCAATTCTTTGCGGTAGGAGACAAGGTATGCACAAACCTATGTACCCACTCTACATGAGGTACATGTTTCCAGGCTTCGTAACATTGCTCCAAATGCTTCTGAGGGCTAGTCTTACCATTAAAACTGCTCTGGACCTCCTGTGGTCGATCCATGAATCTCAGGCGAAGGGACTGTTGGAAAAATTCCCAACTATGAATGTACTGTTTGTGACCATTCCACCATCTGGCTGCTGTAGCTCTGAATGCTGAGTTCAAAGTCCCCATTTTCTGTGAGTCTGGTATCTAGGCTGAGAATTTCTCAATAAACTCTTCTGGGTCTGTCGAGCCATCAAAAACAGGTAAGGGTCTTGTCTGTGACCCAATCCATCTAAGAGACTTGGTAATTCTTGCACATCGGTGGCCATGTAGCTCATACAATCTGTTCTACCAATTCTCTAGACCATCATTTGAATCTGTCATGCAGGAGCTGTCACACTTCCAATCCATAATACCTTCGGCATTAGGATTAACATAATCTTCTTCCTTCGCTGTGATATTGTAGATGTGGTCCAACACATCCTGATCTTCATCTCGGAGTGGTTCGGTGTACCGTTCGCCTTGAGAAGGATCCAATGGGACTATGACTCTCAAATATTTCCCTTCAAAAGTCATCTATCTCTTCTTAAGGTTAATAACTGCAGCATTTGCCATTGCCCATTCAATTCCTAGCAAGGTTGGATAGGGGTTGTTGTCATCAATGATCTCAATAACTTCGAATTCTGCTATAGTACATACGCCATCAATATCTACTGGGACAATAGGGAGTCGTCCTAGGGCACAATCTTCTGCTGATTGGCTAATCTCAACTGTATAGGTGACCAATCAAGGGTAGGTTTTCCCATTTGTTCCCATGTCTGTTTGGTTAAGAAATTTACCTCTGATCCTAGATCCAAAATAACATCAGTCATATCATACTCTCCTATCTGAGCATTCAATCTCATTTCCCTGCCAGTTCTCCTGACTCTATTAACAGGTTTTTCCTGATTAGAACTTTGCTGAGGTTCACAGGAAGCAATAACTTTCTGCAACTCACTTAAAGCATTCTGATTTCTTAAGAGTTTCAGACAACTCTGTAAAAAGGAGGATAGGGTACTTGTTAAATTTTCATATGCTTAACTAAGACATCAGTATATCATTTCATTTTTCATAATAAAAGCATATAAAACAGGATCATTGAAAGAAACAGTATCACAAGAACAACACAAATTTATCCTAGGAAAACCCTAAAGGGAAAAACCCAGCAAAAGCTTCCTCAATATAGATGCCCCAAAAAGGAAAAAGGTAAAACCAACAAGGAGATCAAAAACCTGATTCTCCTCCTTCTCCAGCAACTCCTCTCCTCCACAAGTGCCCTATACCAAGTGAGTGTATATATAAAATGAGGAGCACTACACCTCTATTTATATTCATCCGTTTACTTAAAGTTTACTCAATTAACATGTCGGCTTAAGTTAACTCATGTAGGCTCGAGTTACACATGTAGGCTCAAGTAACCACACTGGGGTGCTGATGACCCACCTTTACAATTAGAGGGGACTACCTCATGACTCTTATTAGTTCTTCCGATTAGGAGCATCGGGGTACAATGTAATACAAGTGGTTCTCCCGGTTGGACCATCGGGGACCACAAAAGATGCATAAAGAATATTCTTCGAAGTTACAATATTTCAACACTCCCCCTTAATGAGAAGGGTATTATATATCAACAACAACAAGAGTAGAGATATCAGACATCATCAATATCAACAGGGTAACACATCTATAAATCATTGGAAGATTTTCAACATTATGTAGTCTTCATCTTCAATCTTCAGTCTTCATCATCAAAAACATCTTCAGCATTTTGATCTTTCAATTTGCAGCGACATCTTCAGCACTTTGACCTTTCAATCAGCAACATCTTCAGCACTTTGACTGGTTCGATCAACAACAACATCTTCAGCATTTTGATCTTTTAATTAGAAATGACATCTTCAGCACTTGGACCCTTTCGATCAGCAACATCTTCAGCACTTTGACTGTTCGATCAGCAACAATATCTTCAGCATATTGACCTTTCAATCAGCAACATCTTCAGCACTTTGACTGTTTGATCAGCAACAATATCTTCAGCATATTCTGATCTGTCAATCAGTATGCCATCATCATCATCAGCAACAACCTGCAAACCCCAACTCAAAGACAAAAAGTCTTTGGATCATTTTTGGACTTAAAGTCTAGGGATGATACAATCCCACCACATTCTCGACAACCGAAGTCACCGGATACAATTACGGGAAAATCACTCCCTATCACTTTAGGACTTGAGTCCAAGGATGATGCAATCCTACCACATTCTCGAGGACCGAAGCCACCGGATCTATTATGGACAGATGTCCCAGGATGATACAATCCCATTACAGCATCACTACTCCCCCTTTCGGGGAAGGTCCTTTCGAACCACACCAAGCTTGTCTCGAAAGTGTTCAAACTTTACTCGGGACAGAGGCTTTGTCAAAATATCAGCAACTTGTTCATCAGTACTCACATACTGAAGCTTTATAGCTCCCTTCTGCATCATATCTTGAATGTAGAAATATTTGATTTCTATGTGCTTTGATCTGTCATGAAACACAGGGTTCTCTGTCATCTTTATGCAACTTTGGTTATCACATAGAATCATGGTAGTGTCTAGCTCTAGGTTGAATAATCCTGATAGTAGCTTCCGAAGCCATATGGCTTCACAACTAGCAGAGCAAGCTGCTATATATCCTGCTTCGGCTGTACTTAAAGCAACACTGGATTGCTTTCTGCTAAACCATGAGATCATAGCAGATCCTAAACTGTAACATCCACCTGAGGTGCTTTTTCTATCTGAGATGCTTCCGGCCCAATCTGCATCTGTATAGCCATGCAATCTATACTCGTGACTATTATCATAAAATAGACCAAAGTCTATAGTTCCTTTCAAATATCTCATCACATGTTTTGCAGCTACCAAGTGAACCCGTCTAGGTTGAACTAGATATTGACTTAGGGTGTTAACAGCAAAACAAATGTCTGGCCTGGTATTTGTCAAATACATCAATGACCCAATGATCTGTCTGTAAAGGGTCACATCTACTAACTCTGATGAGTCATCAGTTAACAACTTCAGGTTGGAATCCATGGGAGTGGATAAAGCTTTGCAATTCAACATGTTGAATCTTTTCAATATTTCTACTGCATACTTTCCTTGATTGAGAAAGATTCCTTCTGAACTTTGCCATACTTCCAGACCTAGGAAATAGTGCATTAACCCAAGGTCTTTCATCTCAAATTATTCTGCTAGTCTCTTCTTGTTTTCCATAATCTGTTTCTTATTTCCTGTCAAGAATAGATCATCCACATATAGTAGTAGGATGACAGGTTCTTCTTCTATAACCTTGAGATAAAGGTTAGGATCAGCCTTACTCTTGATAAAGCCCAAGCTCGCCAGGAAGCTATCTATCCTCTCATACCAAGCTCTAGGATCTTGTTTAAGACCATATAAGGCCTTCTTCAACTTGCACACATGAGTACGTCTATCTTCAACTTCAAATCCTTGAGGCTGCTCTATGTAGACTTCTTCTTCGATAACACCATTCAGAAAAGCAGTTTTCACATCCATCTGATGTAAGTCCCACTTCATTATGGATGCAAGAGCCATGATAGTTCTAATCAAAGTATATCGTGCTACAGGAGCAAATGTCTCTTCATAATCAATTCCCTCTTTCTGAGAGAAACCTCTGGCCACAAATCTCGCTTTATACTTCTCGATACTTCCGTCAGCTGCATGCTTGATTTTGAATATCCATTTGGAGGATACTATACTTTTTCCTTCTGGCTTGAGAACTATATCCCATACATCATTCTTCATAATTGACTGGTATTCTTCAGTCATTGCTTCTACCCATTCTTTCTTCTGTACTGCTTCTTCATAGTTTGTAGGTTCTTTTTCTACTAGGTCACACATCAAGGCTACATAGTTGGAAAAAGTATTAGGTTTCTTTCTTTTCCTTGTAGAGCCTTCAGGAGCTCCATATCTTTCTGCCTCTCGTAGAATTTCTCTTGTCCAAGTAGGCTTTCTTTTTCTTGAAATCTCCATCATGGTAGGTTCTTGTGGTTCTTCCATGTCATGATCTTCAGGAGCCTCATCTTCAGGGAGACACGAAGTTTCTTTACTTCTGGGTGGTGTTTCTTTTTCATATACTTCTTCAATTTGGCACTTCCTGGATCTTTTGAGAGCTGTCTCTTCATCAAATGTCACATCTCGACTGATTTCTATGTGGTGGAATCCAGGAATATAGATTCTAAATGCTTTGGATACTTCATAATATCCAACAAATATCCCCTTCTTTCCGGCAGGGTCTAATTTGGTTCTTTTCTCTTTTGGTATATGGATATATACTGGACAACCAAATATCTTGAGGTGACTTACCTCAGGCTTCTTTCCTGTGAATATCTCTTCTGGAGTTTTGAACCCAAGTCCTCTGTGAGATATTCTATTTTGTACATATACAGCAGTTCTTGCCGCTTCTGCCCATAGGTGCATTGGAAGATCTTGATCATATAACATTGTCTTCACTGCCTCCATGATGGTTCTATTCTTTCTTTCTGCTACCCCATTCTGTTGAGGATTGTAAGGAGTAGTTAGCTCCCTTTTTATTCCTGCATCTTTGCAAAAAGCCTCAAACTCTTTTGAGGTGTATTCTCCTCCATTGTCTGATCGAAGAATCTTGATTTTCATGTCAAAAAGATTCTCTATCAAGGCTTTGAACTCCTTGAATTTCTCAAACACTTCACCCTTTGCCTTCAAGAAGTATATCCAAGTCTTTCTTGAAAAATCATCAATAAATGTGATATAGTATTCAAATCCACTTAGGGATGTGTAAGACATTGGACCGCATACATCTGAATGAATCAATTCCAACGTACCTTTTGATTTTGTTTCACTCTTTGGGAATGGATTCTTGATGTTCTTTCCCTTTGCACATCCTTTGCAAATGCTTTCACGCTGGATCTTCATATCTGGTAATCCCGTCACTACCTTGTTCACATGAGGTAGAGCCTTGTAATTGATGTGGGCAAGCCTTCTATGCCAAAGTTCACTAGGGTTAGTGGACTCATGCACAAAGGCTGTTTCTGAGTGCCCCTTGAGTTTATACAAGCCCCCTTCTTCTTCACCGATGATGATTGAGTCTTCAATATTCTTTCCTTTGGGCCACATAAGTACTTGACCATCTATGAAGGCAACTTTGAATCCTTTCTTATCTAAAGCTGAGATAGAAAGTAAATTTTTCTTTAGCCCAGGTACATATAATACATCTTTCATTTTTAAGGGATTACCTGATTCAAGTTTGTAGCTTGCTTCACCAACTCCTTTGATCGGATATTGATAGTCATCTCCTAGGGATACTTTCTGAGGAGAGCTCTTTTCTTCAAGTTTGGACAAAGTTTTCTTTTGACCTGTCATGTGCTTTGAAGCACCACTATCTATAAGCCAAGTGTCTTCTCCAGGAGTCACAGATCCAGAGAGGGAAGAAAACAGTACATATTCTTCCGCATCTTCTTCTCTTGCTTGCTTTCTCGAAGGTTCTTCATCTTCTTCTTCTTCATCCTCATCTTCAGCTAGATGAGCTTGATGTATTTTGTTGTTGTTGATCCTGTGTCGATATTCTTGCTTCTTTACAGGACAGTTTCTGGCAATGTGTCCTATCTTGTCACAGTGGAAGCATTGAAAACCAGAGTAGTCCTTACTTGATATAATTTCTTTTGATCTTTGGAATCTTCTGGGATGATGATGCTTTTTGTGATTTCCTTTCTTGAAGATGGGTTGATTTCTTCTTCTTTTTCTGGTATGAGTGGCTAGAGCTTGATCATCCTCTTTGAGTAATGCTTCTCTATTGGCCACTCTAGTCTCTTCTTGAATGCAATCTTCC
>LPNX011118404.1:48547-101402 GCA_001517045.1 Pseudotsuga menziesii
TTGAATGAGGTGAGATGTCTGATGTACTTGGATCGTGAGAATCTCAATTCTTCAACTCTCAAATCAGGTGATTCAGCTTCTGCAAAAATGCCTGTCACTGTTTCTGAGATATCTTCGCACTATCTACTCCTCTGTGTCTGAAAATTCGCAATGAGGTTACCTGGAATGTTCTTGATTCAAACCCATAGGTTTCATCAGAATGGGATTCACCAATTGGGATTTATGACCCTTTTCCCAAGGTAACCTGTTACAGGACTGTCCAGAACAGCGAAGTTGTACGGCATGCCACGTGTCACTGGATCATCTTCTGAGTCTGATATTCGGACCACCGAAATTAAAGTCCGTGCCATTTTTGGAACATCTTCAGGAATTCTCTTTGGACTTCTATATCCCAATATATTGCAATTCTCCCCAGGTGTCCTGTTTAGGGATGAATTCTGGATGAGGCTGGAACCCTAACTTGGAGAGACCATATCTCCTGGAATACTGCGAATATGAGGATGAATTTTGGACACAGAGTTCATTAGGATTTTATCTTCGGCCCCTGAAATGTTAAGCTCCTGAACCTTCTCCAATATATAAATATAGCGAATGTACCAAAACTTAGCAGTTCTAGTATTTAGGGTTTTTCCAGCTCGGGGTCAAACTAGGGTTTGACTTTCCCAGAGATTCACCCAACCAAAATTATTGATCCAGGTTTCTAACCTTCGATTTTGATGAGGAGATAAGTCCTATGCCAGGCTCACAAGAAAAAACCTCTTCAGTAAGAAGCCCTAATTTCCCAAACCGAAGAAAAAATGTCGGAATCGAATTCCGCTTCGACAGAACGATGCACCCTTCAAAGGAGAGTCAGCCTAGCCTTCTTTTGCTGATTGATTGTGGAGAGAGAACCAAAAATAAGAAGCCCTAGATTCTGTAAATTCTGAAATCTGCCCTATTCAGGTTAGCTTTGATACCATGTTAAATTTTCATATGCTTAACTAAGACATCAGTATATCATTTCATTTTTCATAATAAAAGCATATAAAACAGGATCACTGAAAGAAACAGTATCACAAGAACAACACAGATTTATCCTGGGAAAACCCTAAAGGGAAAAACCCAGCAAAAGCTTCCTCAATATAGATTCCCCAAAAAGGAAAAAGGTAAAACCAACAAGGAGATCAAAAACCTGATTCTCCTCCTTCTCCAGCAACTCCTCTCCTCCACAAGTGCGCTATACCAAGTGAGTGTATATATAAAATGAGGAGCACTACACCTCTATTTATATTCATCCGTTTACTTAAAGTTTACTCAATTAACATGTCGGCTTAAGTTAACTCATGTAGGCTCAAGTTACACATGTAGGCTCAAGTAACCACACTGGGGTGCTGATGACCCACCTTTACAATTAGAGGGGACTACCTCATGACTCTTATTAGTTCTTCCGATTAGGAGCATCGGGGTATAATGTAATACAAGTGGTTCTCCCGGTTGGACCATCGGGGACCACAAAAGATGCATAAAGAATATTCTTCGAAGTTACAATATTTCAACAGTACTTACTTAATCTGTCGAAGCTTATTGCGGCGGTGACTGCGGCTGATGTGGTTGTGCAGGTACTACTGATGTACTAGAATCCACAAAATCTTTCTGGGCTTTCATGAATGTCTTTTTCTCTTTTTCAATATCAAAGGAGGGGACTTTCACGGGGGCCTTACGAACCCAAGCTTCGTCAGGCTGTTCCTCTTTAGTCTGTATGTGCGTCATAGCTTCGCTCCTGGTAACAACAATAATGGCTGGGGTAGGTCTTTGCTCGACGAAAATCATCTAAATATTCTGAGTAGGGGCATTGTTTCTTTCCTGCTAGTGATTTTCACTTGTTGGATGAGTTTAATTTAAACCTATTTTACCATCTACAAAAATTTAAATACATCAAATTATTTTAATTAATTTGAATGCTAATGCAAAAGATGAGTACTTTGAATCCTAATTTGAATGATAATGCAGTAAAATAGTACTTTAAAGGAAAACACATTGAATTTCCATCATAGTTTGGGCCATGATATAGGAAGCATATCTAATCAATTAATGAGACTTTTGTTTTCTTATCAATGGCTAAATGGCTTAAGAAGAGTTTTTCTATTATGAAGCTAAACATTGATTTCTTTAACATTTGTGGAAGGTCTTATTGTAGACCCCTCTAAATTTATGCCTTTTTGTATTAAGAATTTGTTAACCTAAATGCGCATGCTATTAATTTATGAGATCATAAAGTGGAGTGAAATACAAATATGGGAACATTATGGGCCAATGTTTAGTTTAAGAACTAATGAAGGTTTTCATTTAGGTTTGATCATCTAATTTTTAATTTTGCTTTCATTCCTAATTTAATTTGGTATAGAATCATTTCAAATCTTACGTGAATTTAAATATCAATTTTAACATTCATAAGACAATACCACATGTGAAATATATACATATTTAGAGGAAAATAATGCCTTAAAGGTGGTCCATTGTGGTTATTCAATGTGTCATTCTTCGCCCTTGTATACCTGGAAGTGTCACTGCTAGCCCGATATTTCTAGCAGTTGTCATTTTTGGACTTAAAACCTTATAATGCTAACCACACGTTGACCATATCACCTCTATAACTTCCTTGTCCTCAATCAGAGTTATTCATGCGGTTTGATACTAATGGGTGTGGTCGTATCTCCTTTCGAGAGTAAGTCTTTTTAATTAAAAATTATTTCTTAAAAGCCTTAAAGAAAGCCCCTGAAAGATCTCTTCATGTCCCTCGAAGAAATCTAGTTAACCATTTAAATACATTATAAGACATAAGGTATTGCAAGGCACTTCTCATAAATATCCATTCATATAAACTTGGTAGAAAAAGGAATGTGGTATCACTCATGTAACTATAGAGGGATTAGTTACAAGAACCTTGATGCCTTAAGTTGTTTTGGCATAAATAATACAGAACTTCACACTAAATTAGTAGTTATACATTCTTCCCTATGCATCTTGCAGCCTGCTGTCCTTTTTGTGTCTAAACTTATAAGAGTTTTGGTTACATTTTGCAATTCATGCATGAGTTTAGACCCCTGGAGCTAGCATTTGTAGGAAAAAAATAAGTCATAATATCAATATCAATTCATAATATCTTATAGATCTACTAGAGCCTCAGTTTCTTGGCATGTTTGACATTTCAAGGTTCAATTTACACTTTTGTTTCTTAAAAGCCTTAAATATAGCGTGTGCAAGATCTTTTTATGGCCTTGAAAGAAATTTAGTTACACACTTACACATGTACTTACTTCTAGAAATGAGGCATTGTAAGGCACTAGTTTAAATATCCATCCATGTAGAGTTGATGAGGAAAATAATGTGGTATCAGCCATGTAACTAGAGAGGGATCAGTCATGGAAACCTTACTGCCGTCAGCTGTTTGGGCATAACTAAATGGAGAAATTTGCATTGAAATACCAGTAATTGTTCATTCTGTCATGTATCTGGCAGCCTGCTTGAGTTAGAACACTTCTCCCCTCTTATCAGTTGATTTCATCTTCTTTCAATAAAAATGGAGGTATTGTAAAATGTCTTCTTTTTAGGTAGCTCGACCTTGCAAATAACTCATTTATCAAGGAGGGAATAACACCTCTGGATAAATCTCCTCTCACTAATGTTACTTGGATAGCAAGCACCTTCTCAACCACCCTCAACCATAGATTCATCACATTTGAGAACACCTTACCAAACTTAAAAGCAAAGTGGTACTAGAAAGGGTAGGAGACAAAAGCATTAAGCAGTCATTTTTTGTTGCAATATTACATTACCCCTTTAGTTAAAGTGTGGATAAGCACTATAAGGAATAATATACCTTCAACATAAATACATATTATTCTTTTATTATCTTTAAGGGAGACCGAGCATGCATGTATGTGGTGGGATTAATTATATATGAGATTAAGTTACTTACGATCTATGCAAAAAATTGAAGAGCTTATTTTCGTCACGTCAGACTATATTCATTACATATGATTTAGTTGCTAGTTATATATCTCTAGGTGGGGTAACCCGCCTCATGAACAGCCTTATGGTTTGGTAACCCTCGCTGGTGGTGGGTGCCAATCAACCAATTAATATACCCTTTGGGCTAATGGATATCTAATATTTTAGTTTTCTTTAGTTGTGCATCCCATCAATATTCCCTTTGGGCTGATAGATTTATGATATGTTCCCTTCCCTTAAATCCTCTTTCTTCCTAAAAGGAAAGATGTGCATTCTTTTAAATTGGGGAATGGAAGTTAAAAATGCAGATCTATCTTATATGGCGATGGTAGTGAACAAATTTATGTATAGTGACTGCAATATGGAATCTCATGTCTTAAGTTCCTAATGCGCACTCAGCTAAAAATTAATTATATAATGTTGAATGATTATTAAGTAGCATATATATTCCATTTTCCTAGGCAATCCGAGTGTGTTAGCTTCTGAATCACAGCAACTTGATAGGTATACTGGATGTCGAGAACGAATCACAACTGAATCTGGCGAGTGGAAGGATCAGCTGCTAGTTTTTCAACATTAAGCTAGCATTAGTAGGATCTTTAACTGAGAGAATAACAAGTACAACAATCATACAAAAGAGACAATGAACACAATGTTTTTTCTTGACGAAACCATAAATGGAGAAAACCCCGCAACTTCCTCAAAGATAGTATCAGCACCAAAATGGTAAAATCCCAAAACAGTAAGTGATCTCTCGACATCAGCAACCTTCTTCGTATCTACAGTGTCTTCTCCTTCCTCAACTATGCGCTACAATTGAGTGTGTTTGTGATGTGTTCTAAATAGAGAGTCCAGCTCTCTATTTATACTAATCTCGGCATGAATAAAACCCTACTAGGGCCAACCTCTACTAGGAGAGTCTAATAACCCTAGTGCCCCGAAACTGCAGGGACTTTAACCCTTAGACAATCGGAGGGTTACCCACAATGACTTGAGATGACTTGTTTACATTATTGATCCTCCCGATCGGAACATCGGGGAATGACAACATGACTCAATTACATTATAGATACATCCTGGAATAAACATCGGGTTACAATACATAAGATACATAGATGAATACATTCTAAAGTTACAAATACATCAACACTCCCTCTTAACTAGGAAGGTATTCTTTCGACACAATTTTCAGCATTGGTCTTCTTCTCTTGTCATCTACATCTTTAAGTCTTCTTAGTCTTTAAGTAATCTTCATCTTCAATTCATCTTCGTCTTCAGATCTGGATCATCACTTGATTTGGATCATCACTGGATCTAGATCATCACTGGACATCATCAGTGGATCTGGATCATCACATGATCTGGTTCATCACTGGACATCATTACTGGATCTGGATCATCACTGCTGGATCATCATCACTGGATCTAGATCATCACTGGATCTGGATCATCACGGGTGCTATCTCATGATTCTTCTCGTCACAAGAAGTTCTACAGAGCCAGCCCTTTTTCATGCTGGTTATAGGCCTAGCCTCCATGCAGGTCTTTTTCAGCACTTATATCTGACCTACTCATCAGAAAGGCACAACACTCACATCCATCCAGGAAATAACACATCCTACCATAATGATGGAGGGTCTCTGCGCTTCCATCCAGGCTGGAACACATCCTACCACAATGATGGAAGATCTCTGCACTTCCATCCAGGCTGGAACACATCCTACCTCAATGATGGAGGGGATCTGCACTTACATTCATCTAGGCTGGAACACATCCTACCACAATGATGAAATGGCTCTGCACTCACATTCATCCAGGCTGGAACACATGCTACCACAATGATGAAAGGGCTTTGCACTTACATTCATCCAGGATGGAACAAATCCTACCACAATGATGAAAGGGCTCTGCACTTACATTCATCCAGGATGGAACACATCCTACCACAATGATGAAAGGGCTTGCACTCATATATGATTTTGTAGGAACCAATCCTGCAGTCATATCAGAATGGCCCCCAGTCCTCGACTGAGCCACCTGGTAACTGACCAAGTGCTTCCATTCTCTTAGAGAATGGCAGTTTCCCTTACATCTGACCTGCTCGTCGGAATGGCCAACACTCACATTTGAACTAGGAGGAACCTAATCCTTTAGCCATGACAGAATGGTTCAACACTTACATCTCATCAAGTGGGAACACATCCCTCTATCACATCAGAATGGCTTCTCAGTCCTACACTAAGTTTTCATGGTAACTGACCAGGTACCTCCATTCCCAGAATGGCAATTGCCCTTACATCTGTCCTGCTCTATAGAATGGCCAACACTCATATCTAACATGGAAGGAACCAATCCTCTCACCATGACAGAATGGCTCATCCCTTACATCTAACCATGGAAGGAACCAATCCTCTCACCATGTCAGAATGGATATGGGTCTCATCACTTTCTCTTGGATGAAACCTCGATCTAGAGAACACCAAGCTTCTCCCTCAAGTACTCGAACTTCAGTCTAGCCAATAGCTTCATCAATACATTAGCTATATGTTCCTCCGTCACAACATACTGGAGCTTCACTGCTCCCCTCTACACCATATCCTTGATATAGTGATACTTGATCTCGATATGCTTCAACTTTTCATGGAACACTAGATTCTCTGATAACTTCACACAAATCTGGTTGTCACAATGTATACAAGTAGCATCCAACTGGAGATCAAATAAATCAGATAGTAGCTTTCTCAGCCATACTACCTCACAACTAGCTGAACAAGCTGTGACATACTCTACTTCAACTGTACTCAGTGCCACACAGGATTGCTTCCTGCTAAACCAGAAGATCACACCTGATCCCATACTAAAGCAACACCCTGAATTTCTCTTCCTATCGATGGCACTTCCTGGACAATCTGAATCAACATAACCTTCCAGGTTAATCTTCTAATTCACATCATACTTGAGCCCATAATCAACTGTACCTTTCAGGTACCTCAGAATATGCTTTGTATCAATCAAGTGAACATGTCTTGGATCTATCAGGAACTGGCTCAAGGTGTTCACATCAGAGAAAATATATGGTCTCGTGTTCGTCATGTACATCAAGGACCCAATCATCTAATGATACATCGGAGCATCAACCGACTCTGATGAAGCATCGTTCAATAACTTTAGGTTCGATGCCAAAGGTGTGGCCATAGCCTTGCAGTCCATCATCCCAAACCTCTTCAGGATCTCTACTGCATACTTCCCTTGTACAAGGAAGATTCCATCCATGCTCTGCCACACCTCCATACCTAGAAAATAATGCATCATCCCCAAGTCCTTCATTTCGAACTCGGCAGCAAGCTTTCTCTTCGTATCAGCAATCAAACCATCAATAGCTGTCACAAATAGATCATCTACATATAGTAGAAGCATCACTGGGTTTCCATCTTCAACCTTGTAGTAAAGGTTGGAATCTGATTTACTCTTGGTAAAGCCCAAACTGGATAGAAAGCTGTCAATTATTCCGTACCATGTCCTAGGTGCAGGTTTCAAACCGTACAGGGATTTTTTCAATCTGCACACATGAGACTCCCTGTCATGTGTCTCAAAATTGAGTGGTTGTTATACATACATTTCCTCTTCCACTACACCATTCAAGAAAGTAGTCTTGACATCAATCTAGTGTATCTTCCATTTCATCACTGCAGCCAGAGCAAGTACTGATTTGATGGAAGTGTATCTAGCTACAGGTGCAAAGGTTTCTTCATAATATATTCCTTCTTTCTGAGAGAAACCCCGAGCCACAAATCTCGCCTTATATTTTTCAGTGCTATTGTTTGCAGCATGTTTGATCTTGTAGATCCATTTGGAAGTTACAACTAACTTCCCTTCTGGTCTTGGAATGACATCCCAAACATCATTCTTCATGATTGATTGATACTCTTCGATCATAGCATCCTTCCATTCTTTCCATTCTGCTGCTTCTTCATAACTGGAAGGTTCTTTATCAATGAAATCACATAGTAAAGCTACATACTCGGAGGAGGATCTGGTCCTCTTTCTTTCTTTGTGATTCTCTTCTGGAGCCCCATTTCTTTCTGCACCTTGGATAATTTCACATACCCAAGAAGGTTTCCTCTTATGAGGATTCTTCTCTAGAGGTGGATCTACAGCTCTTTGTGGTTCTTCAAAATCTCGATCTTCTTCTTGAGATTCTTCATTCATGCTGGTATCATGAATTCTGGGTGCTTTTGCTTCTTCAAGTTCTTCAGTAGGTCTTGATCTGAATTTGTTGTAAGTTTTGTCTTCATCAAATGTCACATCCCTGCTGATGTCAATCTTCTTGTATCCTGGGAAATATATTCTTGTAATCCTTTGAGCTTTCAGAGTATCCCACAAATATACCCTTCTTTCCTGAAGGATCTAATTTTGTTCTCTTCTCTTTTGGAATGTGTATGTACATAAAACAGCCGAATATTCTAAGATGGCTGACTTCTGGTTTCTTTCCGGAGAATACCTCTTTAGGAGTCTTGTTCTTGAGTACTCTATGTGGAGTATGGTTCTGTACATACACCGCTGTTCTGGTAGCTTCATCCCAAAGATGCATAGGAAGATCTTGATCATGAAGCATAGCTCTTACCGCTTCCATGATAGTTCTGTTCTTCCATTCCACAATCCCATTCTATTGTGGATTATAAGGAGTGGACAACTCCCTCTTAATCCCTTATTCTTTGCATAGCTCTTTGAATTCATTCAAAGTGAATTCTCTACCATTATCTGATCGAAAAGTCTTGATCTTCTTTTCAGTGTGGTTCTTGATCAAGGCTTTGAATTCCTTGAATTTTTTGAATACTTCTTCTTTGTTCTTCATGAATTAAACCCATGTATTCCTAGAAAAATCATCAATAAAAGAAACATAATATGCATACCTGCTTAGTGAACTTGATGACATAGGACCACATGCATCGGAGTGGATGATTTCTAGGATTCCTTTGGCTTTGATTTCGCTGCTAGGAAATGTCTTCTTTGTATTCTTTCCTTTTGCACATCCTTTGCAGACCCCATCATGTTTTGCTTGGTATTATGGAAGTCCTTCAACAACTTCGCTTGTAATTGGTAGTGCTCTGTAATGCACATGTGCAAGCCTTCTATGCCAAAGTTCACTTGGCTCTACTGTGTCATGGACCAATGCTTGTTCTAGATGGCCCTTTAATTTTTAGAATCCTCCTTCTTGTTCTCCAATCACGACCGCATCATCAATAGTCTTTCCTCTTGGCCACATGATGACTTAACCATCTATGAATGCAACCCTCATTCCTTTTGCATCTAGTGCAGATATGGAGAGGATGTTCTTCTTGAGTCCTGGCACAAACAATACTTCCTTCATTGTTATAGACTTTCCAGAGTTTAGTTTATAGGAAGATTCCCCACTACCTTATATTGGATATTGGTATTCATTTCCTAGCTTCACCTTGTGAGGTGATTCATGTTTTGACAGTCTCACAAAGCATTCCTTGAATCCAGTCATATGTTTGGAAGCCTCACTGTCTATAAGCCAATCATAACTTCCATGAGTAATGTTACCTGTGAGAGCGAAGATCAAAACATATTCATCCTCGCTTGAAGAATCTTCACTTTCATATCTGGTTCTTTTCTTGGATTGTTCATCATCCTCTACAGCATGAGCATGATGTCTTCTCTTATTACCCTTCTTCTTATGAGAGTGAACCTTGTTCTTAGGATAGTCTTTTGCAAAGTGTCCTCTTTCATCACATGTCCTTTCTACTGTTATCTCTATGATGAGGATTCTTACCTTTGGAATGATGAGCTCTTCTTCTGCCTTTCTTGGAGTGAACTGTGAGAGCTTGATCTTCACTTCCCATCTTCTGTTCTCAAGCTGCTATCCGAGCTTCTTCTTGAGAACATTCTTCCCATAGTCTACTGAATTTGAATAACTTCTTTTTGGCATAGATTCCTTGGATTAATGAATCCCATGAACTAGGAAGGCCATTCAGTGTTGTCATCACAATTTTTGCATTCTCCACTTCTTCATGTATAGCTTCTAATTGTTCCTTGATCTGAGAAACCCTTGTGAAGTAAGATTGGATGGTCTCTGCATTCTAAATATTCACATTCTTCAGTTGATTCCTCAGAGTCATCTTCCAGTTTATGTTCTTCCCTTCAAACAATTTGGTTAGGGAATCAAACATAGCTTTAGGTGTCTTGAGAGAGGACACCTATGGGATAAGGTGATCCTTGATAGAATCAGCAATGATCCTCTTTGCCATAACCATATTCTTCTTATGTAAGGCCTTAGCCTCATCTCCCTCTAGAACTGGAACCTCCTCATGGATGTAGGAGTCTAACTCATTCTCTTCCAGGACCAGGTAGATCCTATACTTCCAGGCTCGAAAGTTATCAGCTCCCTCAAGATTTTCATAAATCTTGGTATGACGAGACATCTTAAACTGAGAACCTCAAATGGAAATACAAAAGATTTAGATATTACCAGGTCAAGATGTCAGATTTGGATTTGGAGCTGAAATCTCATAGTACTAGACCAAGAGCAAATTAGGGTTTTGCTTTTCCGGAGATCTGTCCACCCAAATGCCTTGAAATTTATCCCTAACTTCGATTTTGGGGAGGAGATTAATCCAAGCCTGAGCTCACTGGAAAATTCCTCTTATGTGAAAAGCCCTAATTTCTAGTAGTAGTGTCAGGTCCAAAACTAAAAAACCTTAGAATTGGATTTTGCTTCGATAGAAAGATGCACCCTAGGGATGAGAGTAATTCCACCCTACTTTTGCTGAAAATCTATGGAGAGAGATCCTCAAATAGGAATCCCTAGTTTTCGCAGCTGCACAATGTCTTCTTCTTAGGTTAGCTCTGATACCATGTTAGTTTTTCAACATTAAGCTAGCATTATTAGGATCTTTAACTAAGAGAATAACAAGTACAACAATCAAACACAAGAGACAATGAACACAGTTTTTTTCCTCAGGGAAACCATAAATGGAGAAAACCCTGCAACTTCCTCAGAGATACAATCAACACCAAAATAGTAAAAGCCCAAAATAGTAAGTGATCGCCTGACAGCAGTAACCTTCTTCTTATCTAGCCCCAGTGTCTTCTCCTTCCTCAACTATGCGCTACACTTGAGTGTGTTTGTGTTGTGCTCTAAATAGAGAGACCAAATCTCTATTTATACTAATCCCGGCATGACTAAAACCCTACTAGGGCTGACCTCTACTAGGAAAATCTAATAATCCTAATGCCCCAGAACTGCGGGGACTTTAACCCTTAGACAATCAGAAGGTTACCCACAATGACTTGACATGACTTGTTTACATTATTGATACTCCTGATCGGAACATCGGGGCATGACAACATGACTCAATTACATTATAGATACATCCCGGAATAAACATCGGGTTACAATACATAAGATACATAGATGAATACATTCTGAAGTTACAAATACATCAACATTAGCTAGACTTTAAACAGATTCTTTGGCTAGATCAACTGCTTATGCATCTATAATTATATCTACTAGTTCTTGCTTGCAAGATATAAGTTTATGTTCATGATTATATGCTGCTGAAACTATTGGTGGTGGAACTATATTAGTTATTAAATCCTTTTATAAACTATTGATTCAATGTAAACAGGTTCCTTAGTATTATCAACAGGGTATGAATCAACTGAATCTGCAACTTATTCTCCAACAAAGTAAATGAGGTTAATGGGTGCTATTTAAATAGGTGCTACTAGTGATGCTTTCACCCCATCAAATGGAACTGAATAATATCCATTTTTCTCAGGTTCCTTTACCTTCGCTCTACTGGGCTATGTTCCTTACTTTACCACCACTCATGCTTCTCGCTTATATGTTAATGTATCAACTTAATAAATCCGATTAGTGAAAAAGTCACTTCGATAGTAAGTCATATTAAACTGAGGACCTTGTATAGTTGCATAATACAATAAACAATGCTAAGCTTAATAACAATACAATGCTTCTTGATAAACAAGATCAACCAGTGTTGATCCCACTTCTTGCTACGGAATGATCTGTATTGGTATCTGTTGGAACGGGATATCCAATTCATGACCCCAGACCAATATATGAGGGATTTGGCTCTATAACTGGAGGAGATATAGGCTATGGAGCTGGAAAGAATTTAGGTCAAGGTGCCACCTTATTATGTGATTCCCATACTATCCTATCTTCCCATGTATTTGATGCTTCTATCTTCTCTTGTGATTCAAAAATGGATCCACTAGCACTTGAACTGCCCAGGATATAGGATCTTGACCTTTCTATATCCGTGATGCTGCAGGAAACCTGTAACTGGATTTGGAACCCCTTAGGAAGGGAGCCTGGGAGTATTACCAGGACTGGCTTTGCTACTATATTAGCTTCCCGAACCTCTGCTTATGCCTCCATAACTGGTTCTAATGCTTTCTATTATGGGTTTCGGCCAAGAGGACCAACATATTAGTTTACATTTGTGGATTGAATGGCATGAGTTCATACACATGGAACCATTATATTCATACACAAATTAAGCCACAATAATATTGAATCATAATATCTCGAGGGGCCACTAGAGCGTCAGTTTGCTAGGATGCTCGACATTTCAAGGTTCAATTCACACTTTTGTTGTATGGTACTTTTTTTTATTCCTCGAGGAGATTCATTGTAATTTATTTTATATTAATTTCTTGTCTAAGTAGGTAAACAGTCACAAGCATCAGTATTATGTTGTTTTGCGTGTTGTATTCTTCCATATGATATTATGTTAAACATGTATCTCTTTTTTGTAACACACTTTAGTATTCCCGAATCAGATATTTTACCCGGAATGAAAATGTTTGATCAGTACCACAATGGGTATGCCCTCCTCATCCTCCTTATAACAAGAAAAAACTGCTCTTTTTGCTGCGTGTATATGGACTCCGGACCAAAATGTCATTGAATTCAAATGCATACTTTCTTGGATTGCATAGTAATCTAGAGCTTGCTCATTAGTTTGTTGACATATAATCAAGCTTGAAAGTAGTTTCAATCCATTGCTTATGCTATTAAGGTTTTTATTTTGGGAGATTGAGACGCGTTATAATACCAGCATAGATCCATCATAAACCTGGATCTATTAAGCATAGAGAGGGATCAAGAAAAAAATTCCACCTCAAGAAATTGAATCTCTTTCTGGGCTTAGTAAATTTGTTTAAGACAGATTAATGCTGAATTGAATTTTAATTTTCTTTTATGAACCAAGAATTTTTTAATTAATTTTTTATTTTCAGAATGTTTTAAGTTTTAACATGCTGTCCCCAATATTGTTGAATGTCTAATGATTTCTTGATTTTGTTTATTTATGGGTGAACTGTCTATGTAGTTTGCTTTCCTGAGGGGTAAGTGGTATTATGATATTCTCCTTGTTGATGGGATTCTATTGTCGTAATGGAAAAAATTAGATGTAATTACATAAGAATGTAGGGTTGAATTTTTTTAGCCATGGAATAAAACTGCACAAACATGTCTTGAGAAAATAAAGAAGCACCTGTTATGCGCTTGTAAAGAGCAGATTAACCATTGACGTAGGACTAAGAAGAACTCCGTGAACAAGCTAGTGACGTTTTCAAAGAATACAAAGAAAACACATGGGAAATACCAAAAAATTGATGAATGCATCATCCCTAGCATGAACATGTTGACGAGTGTACTAAGCTCATACTTATTTTATGATGGAAGTCAATAAGATGTAAAATTGATGAATTTAATTCTGGAGAAGAAATATAAAACATTTGGTTCAAAAGACTGTATATGTAAGCTATAAATTTCGGCTCTAAAATAAAAAATATATTTTATTTTATTAACCCTCGAAACTACAAAATAAATCTAAAATCAGCTTCAAATGTACCTGTTTTTGGATTTCCCTTTTTGCAATTTAAGAAAGGATTTAGCACTAAGGCTTCTTATATCCATGTTTCATCGAATTAGCTGTTGGGAATGATTGAAGGATTTTTTTTAAATGCATGCCTCAAAAAAGAAAAAACCTCTTTGTTATCCACCTGAATGGCACCTCTCTGTCCGAGTGTCGGCATCCCTCATGTTGGCACACAAAAGGACATCTATGGATTGAGGGTTGCCCAAAACACTATAGATGGGATTATTACAAAATAAATTCCTCACTCATCCAGCTGGTTACTTTGACTTTTTAACTATGTCAAGTCATATCTGCGACCCTATATATATGCAACTCGTGGATCATCCGTGAGTGTCGGTTGTTCCAAGTCGCGGATGGATGTATACGCGGGTTGCTCTTATAGCAACTCGTGGATCATATGTGGGTTGCTGGTATTGATACCCGTGGATATGTCCCTTTGACATTAAAAATAAAAACACGCGATTACTTGAGATTAGTTAAGCCATTTACCTTAATATCCTTAACTGTCTCAACCTCCTCAACCTTCGAAACTGCCTTATTTCACCATGTATAAATACAGGCCTTGGGGACGGTGTTTGGCACATACACTTGGAGAGCAAAGTTATGCTGGTGGAGTTTATACAGAAGTCTTTGGAGCAGTGGAACTCAGAATCCTTTGGTTGCAGAGGAGTCCTTGTCTTAGGCATTGGGTTGTAATATTAACTTCCTCATTATTGTTAATAAAGAGAATCCTTCTTCCATATCTATCTTGAATATATTTCATGTATTGTGGTTTGATAAATGCTTATGTTTCAGCATCATGTATATGATTTATCTAACCTATTTATATATATCAATCATCTTGTATTTGGAAGACTGAATATTGACAGGTGAAGGAGAAAGCATCCCTGAAGACTTTAGAGGAGAATAAGAGCAGAAGAGGACAAGCTAGGATCAACCGTCTTGCATCGGGTGAGTCTTTCCCATCCTCCTATTTCCTATACTGCACTCTAGAGTCAATTTTCTGCAAGTTAATTGAGTATGTTAGTAACCCCAGAACTTAGGTTATAAGGTGCATAATCCTGTACAATAGAACTGGCGACTCCATTGGGGAGCCCAAACTGCTGTAGGTTGTTTCTGTCACCCCTGACCAGTCTTTGCTTTGAAGTCTATGTGTGATATTTTATCCTGGTTCATACTTTCCTCAGTATTTGAAAGTATTGGGAATTTTTCTTGCTTTTGAGAAAAAAATTTATACCCATCCGCGAGTTGCCCTTCTGCACAGTCGCGGATGCAAGCCTGCATACGCGGGTTGCTATATTGAACAGTCGCGTATCATCCGTGGGTTGCACTTATATACAGCCACGGATGTGCCTGGAAGTAGGGATTTTTTAAGTTAAGGTTTGCTTGTTCCTTTCTTTGTGTAATCCCTGTTTTTGAGTTGATTTTCTTTATGAATGCTGTGTAGCTTGTCTGAATACCTTTGGTGATCACACTTTGTGCTTTTTCGAAAGCCCTTGAGTCTCTTTTGCTTGGATTATTTCCTGCTTGCATGCTGAAGTAGTTTGGCCTATTTGGGTTGTAGGTTAAAGTGTCTCTGTCCAGATCAGTGATCAGGGTCTTGGGATTTGTTTTTCTAGTCTGTCTTTTGACAGTGGCTAGTTGTCACTTGCCTTCATAAGTCTATAGTGATTTTTGTCATTGTGTGCACCCAAGCTAGGGTTCCTAGCCTTCCTTTGTTGGTTGTATTTTGGTTCTATCAGCCTGTTTGCTTCAGTTTGTTGCTTTATACAGTTTATTTAATTCAAGTTTGCTCAAGTACAGTGCATTGTAGGTGCATGGTATAATTTTGAGTATTTTTAAAAGTGAAAAAAAAACATTGTTAAGCTTTTGCATTTTGTTTTTGCATAAGTAGTGTTTATTTCAATTTAAAGATATTACCTCAAAAACTACAAAAAATATAGGCTTAGTTTCTTTTCATCGCTGCTTTCAATTCATTAATACATATTTGCAAAAAAGAAAAAGAAGTTTGCTTTTATAATGGTAATTTTGCTTTGAATACACCTTTACTTTTATTTATTTCTTATTGAGTCAAAACACCACAAGTACACCACTCCATTTCCTTCTGAGTAAGAAACATCCCTTTACAATGAACGCATAAATTAAAATTTACTAGTAATATTTTGTTTTTAGGGGCCTTTCACCTACTAGCTTAGGCCAGACTTGTGGGCTAGGAAGTGTAAACTTCCCACAAGTTATAAAACTCAGACGTAGTGGACCTTTCTTTAGGTAAATCCTTGACTTTATCAACTATATCTAGGAAGATCCTCTCAAACGGGAGTTAATCCTGAGGCCGCGTGGAGGGTTGGACAAAGGAGATAACCCTCCGAATCCTTGTCAAAACGTAACTCAGGACTTTTACGCATCTGGGGATTCTTTCCTAGACAGAGTTTTGGGCTCAGCTACCCTGCCCATGCGTACGAGTCTGGCTTGCGACTGTCCCCCCAGACTGTTGGTATAGCCAAGGTAGCCTTTAGTCTCTTGTCCTTTAGCCAAGGTAGCCTTATTTCTGGTTCACCTTGAACGGGCTTGGAAGGTAACCCTTGTTGAAAGTGTAGGAGGGTGGTTGGTTGATTCCTCTGCTTGTTCCTAAGAACCACTTCAAGGATGCCAAGTAATCGTTCATTAGCTTTCTTCGGGAAAGTATATCTTTTACCCTTGTTTGATTGCTTGAGGCTTTAGGATTTTTATAGTGTATGCTTTGTGGTTTTGCCTATGTTTAGTTGGCCTTAGAGTGTGATTTGTCAAATTTTTAATTCTGGAGGACCAACCTGTTAGAAGGTCAAGAAGGTTGAGAAACCTTCCTCCTCTCACCACATTGGAGCCTCCACCTTTACCCCAAAGGAAAAGATTAGACACTGAGGGTTCATTTGAACCGGTAGGAATAAGTGAAGTTCTTGGTGAACTAGAACTAATAGCTAACCATTTTGATCTTGACACAGTCGAGATAGAATAATTGCAGACTGACGAGTTTGCAAGAAACTTTAACACCCCCTTGACTGATTTAAACGATCCTGTGATCGTTCAGGTTAGACCTTTTGATTCACCTGTATTAGGTGTCCCTATGGGTAGGATCATGTCTTATACGGAAGAAATTCCTTTTGTGTTCACCTCAACCCTTCCGGTTGAAGGGGTACTACCTCCCCTGGTAAGTGCCCCTAGATCTAGTTTACCTTCTACACCTTTGACTCCAGTGAGCCGGGTGGTTCAACCACTGGTTCACCCAAACCTAGCAGGTACTTCTGGTGATATGGTTACTGGGATCCCCAGTATACCTACTATTCCTTCTTCCTTTCCATATACTACCCAGAGTGGTCCGGTAGGATCCTCAGCATTTGTACAAGGATTTCCTTGGAATGGGGGGCACATTCCCCCATCCAGTCCATACGTAGGTCCACCTCCTTCATATGTAGGAGTGCAGTTTGGGAGCAACACCTCTTATGGGAAAATTTTCCAAACCCCAATTTCAGTCCCTTATACGAGCTCTCCCTTTTCGTTGTTTAGCGGAGGGATACCTGCTCCTATATTTCAGACCCCTACTTCTATGGGGACGGCCCAAACTTCTTACACTGCACCTCCCACACACAATCCTGTGGCTTACGGATGGAATCCGTTTCAGATAAATCTTCCCACTTCGCAACCGGTGTCAGGGGGAAACCCCACTTTTACCTATGGGCATTCGGGGGCAGGTCCCTCTAATCCCCAAGCTGTCACATCTAGTACCCTGGTTCGACCCAAACTTCCATTCCTGGCAACTTTAAACTTGCCAGATTTATCAAAATTGATGAATGACCCAGTTAGGCATGATCCTTTGTGGCCACCTGGTCCCACCAAATTGCCATCGGACATCCCTAAGTTCGAAGGCAAAACTGGTGAAGATCCTGGGGCTCATGCCACCACATTCCATTTATGGTGTTCTTCAAATTCACTGAATGAAGATTTAGTGAGGTTGAGGCTGTTCCAGAGAACCTTGATAGGTACGGTGACAAAATGGTATATTGAACTGCCTTCTGCTGCTTTCATTAGTTTCTGGGACTTGGCTAGTGCATTTTTCAGCCACTTTCAGCTTCCGGTCCGATACGATTTCAGAACGGACTTGTTGTCTACTTTTAGACAAAACAAGGCTACCCACTTCTCGGATCATATCCAAGAGTGGAGGAGGCGAAAGAGCCTTATAAAATCCACTATCCCTCCTGAGTTCCTTTTAGAGTGGTTCCTTAAATCACTGTTGCCATACATATCTAAGGACGTATCCACCTCAGGAGTGATGAATGAAGAAGAAGCCATACTCAGGGCCCAACAACTGGATTTGATTTATTCACAATCTGGGATCTTATATGAGATCATCCCTGAGGCACCAAGGCCTTTGCACGAGACGGAGAAGCCTAAGCCTGGACCCCATGCCGATGGTGTGGTTGGATCCGTTAACTCTCCCACCGTAGAGTCTTTGACTAAAAAGCTTCACCAGTTGTCTGTCAAACAATCTACGGTGGAGGCAGCAAAGGCTGCCCCCTCCCCCCAGAGTGCAATTCTCTTTGCACAAACCTGTCAGAAGGGAAATTAGCAGCCCGGTGGGAAGAAAAAGAAAGGCAAGAAGGGAGAGGGAAATCAAAACATGAAAAATCCTGTGAACAATGTTGATGGGGGAAAAAAGAAGAAGAAGAAGGTCAAGTTCCCTTGTAAGTTGTGCCAAGAGGACCACCTTACTCACCTTTGTCCCCTTATGGATCAAGCCCAGAAGCTGCTTAAAGCTCAACAACCGGCTATCCTGAAGGATCCTTTTCCCCAAGGACCGAACTCTGCTTCAGCTTCTAACATAGCAGGGGGCACTCAAACTGCCCCTGACCCAAACTATATCAACATGGTTCGATCTTTGACTTTGTTGTAGACAAGGAACAAAAATTATGAGACTGACACTTCTGAGAAGGGTAAAGATGTAAGTGAAACTTCGAACCCTCTCACAATAGAAAAGCCTGCTGAAACTATGCTAAAGATACCGAAAGGTGTCTTCAAGAAGAACTTGCATAACCCTAATGCTAGGGCTGCTTCGAACTACTCCGTGGTTGAAGACTTAGCTCAAACCCCGTGTGCAATGTCATCTTTAGAGGTGTTACAGAGTTCTCCCGCTCAGCGGGATGACCTCTTAGCAGCTTTAGGTAGCATGGACTCTTTGAGTCTCATGGCGAAATTTCATTTGTCTAATGTTAAAATTCGCCTCCCCTATCATGTAGCCCTATCAATAGATGTCCTCCATGGTGGTAAGACAATTGGAAGGGCAGTTGTTGATGAGGGGGCCTCTACATGTGTTATGTCCTTGACCTGTTGGAAAGCTCTTGGATCCCCTGTGCTAGTCCCATCAAACACTTTGCTTAGTACTTTTGATGGAAGATCCTTCCATCCACATGGTATCCTGCCGGCTTTTGAGATTAAGTTGGCAGGAAAAGCAGTGTCTGTTGAAGTAGAAGTGATTGATGCTCCTTTGGACTACAATCTGCTTCTGGGAAGAAGTTGGACTTATGCGATGTCTGCTATTGTGTCGATTGTTCTTTGTGTAGTGGTTTTTCCACATGAGGGCAAGTTGGTTACTATTGATCAACTTGATTTTACCCGAAAAGGTCGTTTAGAGTCTAATGAGTCTGCTGTGCCATTGGTTGATGAGGTCAAACCTGCTACACAGAGCTTGGGGGCTGGAATGTACACATCACTAATGGGTACATTTGATCTTCTAGCCTCGGTTAATTACATTGGTTCCACTAGTGTGGGGAAGTCCATTGCTACGGTTGTCGATAGGACTGATCCTTGGGTTCTCCCAACTCCCCATGGACCGAAAGTGCCCTTATCGGTAGTGGAGGTAGATTATCAAGCCATCACTCAAGCCATTGTTGATCCCATTCTAGATCCTCTAACAGTCTCGGACGATCTGGAAGAAGTCTATTTTCCCACATGGGAGGAAAACTCTTCCCTTTCCATATATTGTTTAGACACAGTTTTACCTTCCGATGAAGCTATTTTGGAAGCCATGAGTGGACGTGATAAGATTTGTGAGGATCTTCATCATCGATCCTATTTTCTTCCAGAACTAAGCAGAATAGAAAACCAAGAGTTTCGAGTGAGAATGTCAGAATATGTTGATATACCTATCAATCCCTTGCCTAGGGAAGGAATGTTTGCCGAGGGGAATATGGCAAATATTTCTGCCACCATACCTATTAACATCTCTATAAACCCTGATGTCATGGAAAACATATATATAGGTGCAAACTGCTCTCCTGAAGAGATTTCCATCTATACTGCCCTTTTTAAGGAATTCCACGATGTCTTTTCCTGGTCATATGAGAAGATGCCAGGCATAGATCCATCGATTGTTGAACATGAAATCCGGAGATATCGTGATGCCAAACCAGTTCGACAAAAATTTAGACCCGTGAACCCGCGTAAAGCGGCGACTGTGAAGGAAGAAGTTGAAAAGCTGTTGAAAGATGGTTTTATATATGCCATAGCTTTGACTGAATGGGTGTCCAACCCTGTTCCTGTTGATAAAAAGCAAGGGACTATCCACATTTGTATAGACTTTAGAGATCTCAATAAAGACTTTAGAGATCAGCAACCCACGGATGCATACTGCTACAGTTTAGGATGTTGTTAAATATTGAATTCACACTTAAACTTAACATTTTCTTGGATCAAATTGAAGATTTTAGGGTGTAGGCTTACCTGCAGCTGGCGTATTTCGATTTCGTCGGTCCAATTGTCCACAATGATCGATCAAAGGTAGAGGGTAAACTTGCTTTTTATGGCTCAAAAGTTCAAATGGTGAGATTTGTTTTAATTTTCAACCTATTTATAGAAATTATATTTCATAAAGTGGGTCTTTTTCTATATTTTGAAATGTCAATCAACTAATACCATACTTTTTTTGCCTTGGAATAGGTTTATCACTTTTTACAAAGTGTTGTTGCTCCAATAGGGTGGTTTTGTTATTTCCAATACATGTTGGCATCTTTTCACTCCACATTAACCTTCACATTCAACATTTCGCCACGGACTATGGTATTCTAAGCCATTAGTCCCTTGTCTTTACCATTGTTCTTTCGTGGCTAGGACCCTTCTTTCATGAGTATCCTTCTTATATGCCTTTTTCATTCTTTGGTACTCATGCCGCCACTGTTCCAGGTTCAGGGGTATCCTATTAGCTATTTTTCATGCCAAATAGAGCTTCTTTTGAATCTCTTTTTACAAGCTATCCCTTTATAGGACTCCTCTCCCTTATGGAGTTTCTTTAGGCCCAGGTCTGACTCCTTTAAAATAGACTTGACTACCGAGTTATCTCGTCCGTTCAAGCTCATTGAGAATATGTGAACGGGCATCCGCATTGGTGGTAGGTTATCTCTTTCTTGGACCATGCGGAATAATATGAGAAAGGATCACTCTCTTTTATTTTGAATTGAGAAGATTATTCTTAGGTATAGGTTTATCACTTTTTCGGACCTGAGGGACTAAATTTACGGAAAAGGAACACCCGGTTTTAGCTTAGTTTTCTCGTTTTTCATGCTCTGGACCCAAACATGAAAAAGATTCAGAGTGTACTTTGTGTCTTTTTCATGCTCGTTAAACACTTAAGAACAAAGCAACGAGTTTATTGTTGTAAGCCCCATTTATCGTAACCAAATGGATCTTTTCGAGTGATCTTTCTTTCCTTCACACTCGTAAAACTCAAGCTATTTTATGCTGTTCTGGAAGGAGCGTTGGGTAGGTGGTAATTTCACCTTTTTCGGACCTCCCTAACTAAGTATGAAAAAGGTTCACCTTTTCTTCTTCGGAAGTTAAGAGAGTTCTTCTGTGGTTTGTTTTATACTTTTTCGGCCTCAGGAGACTAAATTGGACGAAAAAGGACCCCCCTAGAGTCTTCTTTGGCGTTTTCAGACTCTCTAAATGTGAAAATACTGACTGAGCATGTACTAGTTCGGGATCATTAAATCCACGAATCAGTGACACACTATCAAGCATTATTTTCCCATCTCTTCAAGCTTGTTAAAAAATGAAGAGGGAACCGAATTAACTTTCCTGGACTCGTTAAAATTTAACAGGGAAGGTAAGGAAGAAGTTTTCTCTTATTTTCAGTAATGGCAGCATGTCATCCTTGAACATAGCACTCTTTGTTTTCCAATATCCATGTTTCAGTGTCCACTTTTGTTCAGCTATCACTTTGAGTTTCTTACTCCTCCTCTTGTCCATTATACTTGGGGAATCTGATCATGTCTCCTACATGACAAATAAGTCTAGTTGTTATATTTTATACGCTGCCTTGGGTCATCTCTGTGTTGTGCTCACTGTTCAAGGACTCTACTCAATGTCTGATCTATAGCCTGATCCCATCATTGTTATATCTGTTATCTATTTGTGTCTCCCTTCTTTTTCCTAGTTCCTAGTCACTCTTGTGATCCGTTGGAGGATCTATTGCCTTCCTTATCACAACATGGTTCTGTTTCAGCACTTCCTGATGACGAAGACCTAGATTTTTGACGATAGTAGCTCAGGATTTATTTTCATCATTGGTGACTTCCTTTGCTTCAGTTGTTGATTATCATCTATTGATTGAAAAACTGTTGAATCCTTTCCATGTTCGACTTCATCTTACCCTTATTCACATGGCTTGGATTGTACTGGTTCTTTGGGATCTTTTATGAAGACCTTAGTTCCTCACCTATGGACTAAGTTGCGCAAGATTATGTTCTATTCCTCTACACAGCTTCCAGATCTTTGAAGACTCATCATTGTATATTGTGGATTTGATCCACCTTTGTAATATACGTGGTTTTATACCCGTATCATATGATGTACTCAAATATTGTAAAGGATCTAGTGTTCCAGTAAATTGAACATAGCATCCTCAGATGTAACTTTGTATATGACATTACTATGTATTTGTTTTAGGTACTCTCTCTGCTCCATTGGATTTCTGAGTTCTTCAAAGATGAAGATTATAATGTATTTCGGCCATCGTTTCCCTCTGACCTCACACATTAGGGGGCATCTGTTATCCACTTGAATGCCACCTCTCCATCCGAGTGCCGACATCCCTCATGTTGGCACACAAAAGGACATCTATGGATTGAGGGTTTCCCAAAACACTATAGATGGGCTTATTACAAAATAAATTCCTCACTCATCAAGCTGGTTACTTTGACTTTTTAACTATGTCAAGTTATATCCGTAACCCTATATATATGCAACTCGTGGATCATCCGCTAGTGTCGGTTGTTGCAAGTCGCGGATGGATGTATACGCGGGTTGCTCTTATAGCAACTCGCGGATCATACGCGAGTTGCTGGTCTTGATACCCATGGATATGTCCCTTTGACATTAGAAATAAAAACACGTGATTACTTGAGATTAGTTAAGCCATTTACCTTAATCTCCTTAACTGTCTCAACCTCCTCAACCTTCGAAACTGCCTTATTTCACCATGTATAAATACAGGCCTTGGGGAGGGTGTTTGGTACATACAATTGGAGAGAAAAGTTATGCTGGTGGAGTTTATACAGAAGTCTTTGAAGCAGTGGAACTCAGAATCCTTTGGTTGCAGAGGAGTCCTTGTCTCAGGCGTTGGGTTGTAATCTGAACTTCCTCATTATTGTTAATAAAGAGAATCCTTCTTCCATATCTATCTTGAATGTATTTCATGTATTGTGGTTTGATAAATGCTTATGTTTCAGCATCTTGTATATGATTTATCTAACCTATTTATATATATGAATCATCTTGTATTTGTAAGACTGAATCTTGACAGGTGAAGGAGAAAGCATCCCTGAATATTTTAGAGGAGAAGCAGAGCGGAAGAGGACAAGCTAGGATCAACCGTCTTGCATCGGATGAGTCTTTCCCATCCTCCTATTTCCTTTACTGCACTCTAGAGTCAATTGTCTGCAAGTTAATTGAGTATGTTGGTAACCCCAGACCTTAGGTTATAAGGTTCATAATCCTGTACAACACTCTTCTAAAACATATCTACTTAGCCTCGAAGAAAATAGTGCTTCCATTGTAATATCCCGAATTTTGGACCTACCATTTATAGGCATGAGCTTATTGATCATGATGATTATATTGATGTTTTATTTTATATTGGGTCAAAGACCCCACTGCATATGAACATGATGATTTGTTTTGTATATTGGACGTAAGCCAATTGTTGATGATATATAGGTATATATATATGTTTTGTGTTGGGCGTGGACCCTGAAGCACATGATTGATGCAAATTTTGTGTTGGGCATGGACCCTGAAGCACATGATCGATGAGATGTTTTGTGTTGAGTGAAAGGCTCTGGAGCACATGAGTACTTACATTTTTGTTGAGAATAAATCTTTGGAACACATGAAAATACAATTGGAAATGTTGGGCATAAGCCTTGGAGCATTCCATGTTGGTGTTGAGCATAAGCTCTGGAGCATCGAATCTTTGGCCATTGTATCCCTAGGTGTATCGTACAAGTACATCCTAGCATTTAGTGTTGAGCGAGAGCTCTGGAATTGGACTATGTTTGTAACTCCATATTATAACCGTTGAGTATGGTCTCTGGTAAGCGCTGGGGGTTACTGAAAAGATTAAAATCACCTCAGAGTGAAAATGACTCGATGAATAATATTGATCTCATCATACTTATTTTTAAGTGATTAAATGAAATTTTGAATTTCTGTATTCTCATCAAGTACTGAAGAACTACCATGTTAAACGAGGGAAATCCAAAATGCAAGGATGTTTATATTTTCCTATCCTAGTAGACCTGAGCCATCTATCTACTTGACCTTCATAAAAAGAAGTGTTGTTAAGTCCAAGGATCATGACACATGATGTCCGAAGACAAGTCTTAACAAGTATTTTAATACTATGTATTTTATACATAGTATGTATAAAGAATTAATTACAATTAATTATATAATTGAATAAAGAAAGAAGAGAAGCCCCACCAATTATTATTTATTATTAAAAGATTAGTAAATAGTGAAATAACTATGAAAGACTAACTAGGAACTAGTTAAAAGTTCCTAGGTTAAGAAATGAAAATTACCCCAGTAAATTAAAAAGGGATAAATCAAGAAATCAAGGATTTCTTGATTTAACTGCACCTTTGACTCAAAAGTCTACCTATAAAGACTCAAGCCAAGCAAAGGCTTGGGCGTGCTGATTTTTCATCTAGGAGAATTATTATTCTGCCTGTTCTACTCCCAAGTGTTTTCTTGGAGAACATTTTTTGCAAGGAAAAGAGGATTGATTCAGAACTAATTACCAGTTAGGAAACCGTACCTTAGGAGCTCTAAGATACTTCCATGTTGGATTCCAGCTCGGGGGGATCCAGATTAGAACCAGGAACGGTTCTAGGTCATGGTTGGGAGGAACGTGGTAGTTCCCAAGTGATTTGGTCCTCAAACAAAGGTCAGATCTGCATTAAATTGTTATTGCTAGTTATTTAAGTGTGTAGGTTCAACCATTGACAAAGCTTCAATTTCAGGTATGAAACCCTTGAAGGCCTATTTTATTTCTTCCCAAAGTTTCATTACTGTTTATGTTAAGTAATGGCTGCAATGGAATTTATAGCCCTAATGGTTTTGTTTTATGGTTATCAATCTACTAGGGTTCTATATGCAATTTACTAATCATAGGCTGGAGAAATCTTATTATATACTGTACATTATTAGGGTCTGTACTTTGAGTGGAATTCTGTAAATTATCTCCATGTTTATTTTATGTGCACCATACCTAGTTTTTGTTACCAGTTAGCCTATTATATAGGTGGCATTACTCTGCTGACATATTTCATTTGTCAACAGAGGGTTGTTTTTAATTCAAGATTAGTTCATAAGTATAGGTTATATATATATAGAGAGAATTACACACACACACACACACACACACACACACACATATATATATATATATATCAGTATTCAAATAGTTTTATAATTTATGTACTATTCGATTTATTATAAACTAAAGAACATAACCTAAATATTTTAAACTAGATCTACTAGGAACATAATTCATATAATAAACAAGCTAACAAATTATTAAAGACCTTCTAAGGTATTCTCTACATAATCATGTAAAAACAAATTAAATATCATAACATTACATTTTAATAAACATAATCATAATTAACCAAACAGAGAAGGAATCGTGACCATCCATGTGGTCCCCTATCAAACTTTGTATTATTAAATAAAATCTACAATACAAATCACATAACCATTCTACACAGTCCATGATTTATATCTAAGTATGTGTAGGCTATGCTTTTAAGCTATGCCACAATCATTTAATCCAAGCAACGCATACACTAACAACGAGGTCGTAAAGACTCTAGTTACGGCCTCATCCAAATTCCAATCTAAACACACAGTCACGCTATTTTAAACCAAATCGATATTGTGAGTTGTCATAGCCCTGGCTGTTACAGCTTGATTCTTTCCAAGTAAACAATTTACAAATAAAATGCCAACTAAAAGCTATCACAGTCATTGGGAGAGGCACATGCTATTCATGGCATGGCCTGCACCCACGCTGAGCCAATACGAAACTAAGGATGCAATACTCTGTTAAAAACACATACCCATGTATATGCTAACGCAGAGCATGTGGTGGCAAGCCAATGGGCTACGACACCATTGCTACAATGGTACAGGCCATGGCATAACGCCGAAGCTCTAGAAGCTCCCAACTTAAAATATAAACCAAGCAAACATAGTGTTGTGCATATGGCCATAACCCAAACCATTAATCATACACAGAGTAAATTTCCACAGGCTTTAAGGCCCCGATTGATTCCTTTAAAGTCCACATAAAACGCAACATTTAAATAACCATACAAAACCCAAGTTCACACAGTTTTAAATGCTAAAGGAAATCGTAGGCTTCTCATACCCAAAAATACATTACACCTTCATATTATAAAACCAACGCACCGTGTATTTACACAGAGAGGCACAAAACCCCTTCGATGGACAATCAAAGTATTAAAACGTTAATGGTAAGCTGTGAGCTATGGCACCATTACAAGTAATGGTGCAGCCACGTCCCAAAAAAATGCCAAACCTCTCATCGAGAGACCATTTAAAAACCAGAGAAAACTACATCATAAACCTCAAAGGCAGAGTATACAACTGCCACAAGAAACCCCAACCTAGTAAAGATTTCAAACTCAGGAATGCCCAGAACGAGACGAGCCAAGTGATTCTTTCTAGCAGGCTTACCATGGCCGTAAAGAAGAAATCCCAACTCTACAGCATATCCCTGTGCAAACTCCAAAGTGCCTTCATATTCACTTGTAGACAAACCAACAATGGCATGAGGAGCATGACCATACCATGAAGGAACCAAAGGAATCAATGCATTTTACATAGAGTCGGTTAAGCTTACCTACGAATCGATGGGGTCATATCCATTCTCCAAACGTGTAGAAGCCTCACTAAACCACAATGCCAAGACCATAATGCCCAAACAACGAATGTCAAGTCCTTTGCCAAGGGTTTTCACCAACCCCGATGGAATTAATGGCACCAGCTGGTGGCCATTAATGCCACCATAAACCCCAACCATAATTTTATGGATCAATGTCATATCAACCAAGCCATACGTTAAACCCTCTATACTATGGTTTCGCCGCCCTTTAAATGTTAGCGCATGCTCAAGGCTAATGACATGGTATGTATACCATAGTCCCAACCTTATGGTATGTGCAGCCATTAATTCTAACATATAGTTTTACAATGATTTCCCATAACACTATCATATAGTGTTACAATGTTTTCCCTTAGCATCAATACCATATAGTGTTACAATGTTTTCCCTAAGTTAGCATCAATACCATATAGCGTTACAATGTTTTCCCTTAGCATCAAGCTGATAGTGTTATCATATGTCCTTTAGGATAGTTCATATAGGTAGCATATGCGCTTAAGTCATAGTCTAGGTTTGTAGCATTTAGGGATCATGGAAAACGTAGTATGCCATGATGCCCTCACTGGGAAGAACAAGCGTAAGTTTACAAGCACGTAACCAAGGTAAACCTGCAAAATAGAAACAATAGACAAGTAAGTAATTAATCAAGAGATAGATAATAATAATGGAAGGACAGTAATATAATTCATAGAATCCATTAATTTAACAAATAAAGATAATTAGCAAACATAGAGCGTACCTGAGTTGTAAAATGGAACATTAACAAAAGAACCAGGTGAAACGAGAAGTTTAACTAAGAACTGAATGGTATCAAGTAACCAATAGTCCCAATGTCCCAAGAGTAACCTATGAATAAATGAATAAGGTGCCTTAGTTCGAATGAACTAAGTAAGCCTGCATAATGAAAAATAACCTTACCTCTCAGATCATCATGGGAGAACAAGTCCCGCCACTCCACAACTTTATTCCCATCAACAAAGTTAAGTTAGTTTTTATTTAATAAACAAAGTATACATGTGCAGGAGAAAAACAATGATCTATATAACTCATAAATTCACCGACAATAATAACTAAGATATATTGACAGTTTAAATAACAGAATTAAGACATAAGAAGTAAACGAACTAATAGTCACAGAATCGATAAGAGATTAACAAGACAATGGGAAGAATCTGAAGAGGTTGAAAGTTTAAGAAGCATCTATGTTTTCGGACGAGTACTAATGATAGCTTTTGGGTAGTTTTCACTAGCCTATAATTTTTATTTTTTTTTCAATTTTTGGGGACATTACATCCATTTCTCCAGGTATTACTAAGATTAGACATCATACGTTGGATTTAAAAAAAATATTATTGGCTTGTTGTATTGTATAACTCCCTTTTAATAGGTACACATGGAAGTTTTTGTTTTGACTTTGATCATTGTAAGCGTGATATGGTCTTTTTCATTGCTTTTAGAACAATTACATTTTAGAAACATGTTTTATTGTATATTCAAGTATCAAGTATGGAAAATTTCACCTCACCAACACTTAGGGAAAGACTCGTTGTTTTCCTCAAATTTATAGTCAGATTTCAAGAGATATTGTATGCATTCATGGCTCCAAAATAGGTCATATTATTTTCTCATTCCTATTTGACATTTTAGAATATATATCTGATTTAAATTTTGAAGCTTTCCCATATATTGAAATATAAGGGTTTTCTAGCTTTTCATTCATTGAGATATAAAATGGTCAAATTCAACAAAAGTTTTAAGCTATTAATTTGTGGATACATCATACATGAAATACTAATTGAAGAGTCGAAGTTTTGATAGTGGATATGGTGGTAATTTTTTACTTTGTTAAAAAGTTATTTTAAAGCTTATTCATGGCTTATTCTTTGCAGACCAAAACACAAGGGCTTTCAATGTGGTTGCAATTATTCGTAATTCATGTGTAGGGGAATATGCATTTGATTTTATCACATCATCACTTGTCATTTGGGTACTTGTTTATGCTCTAGAGTCTAGATATCCTTGAAGTTGACTTAATGCCAAGTATTCTACATAGATACTAAAATTGAGAGAGAGACGAAAATGTCTATTAGATATTTGCAAATTCATATCTATTTGTAGATGACTATTGACATCATAAAATGCAATAAAACTACATGTTTATTTTTAAACATGTAGTGTCTTTTGCAATGATTATAATTTAACTATTATTTCAATTTGTATTGAAGGAAGTTCTTATTTTTCTCCATTTGTCATATGTAGGTCAAGAGTGGAGATGAAGAACTCTACACTGTCTTTGTTCCCACGAATCATCTCTATCTTTGTGACATTTTCCTCGTTAACTATAAAGATATCATCCGACCAAACTTGTTTGTTCATGAAGGCATAGCTTCGCAGACACACATTTTCCTCTCATTATTGTTCATTATGCATGGTGTATATGTTTCCAATGTATATTTCATTCTAATTTGGACTTTGTTCCATATATCTAGGGATGATACTTTATCCTTTTCCTTTAACTATCCAAAACATGTTCTTGACATGTTTTTTTATGTTTTAGTTTCTCCTAAATGATTTTTCCATCCTAACTTGACTCGGAATATGTGCTGACCTTGTATCCAAACTTAACTAGAGACATGTGCCGCGAATTTATATATTGTGCATCTATAGCAATGGGAAGTAATCATAGGAGGAAAGAGAAGATCAATAGTGTAGTATGGTATCCCAATACACGGATATGGTACTAAAATAGTTATACTTGCAATTATTGTAGTCAGCACGTATATAACAACAACAAGCCAAAGAAGGCACACGGTACATGAAACTGAAATGACTGGTGATATTAATGTATAGTAAGCGAGGATGCTAACACATCAATTTAGAGATTTGCACTTCAAAGCCATCTTGTAGATTGGAAAATCTTTGGGCGTGGGTAATTCCCAAGTTCAAATCCTATTCATGACATGTTTGAATCCATATCTATGTGCATGGTTTTCATAACTTGCTTGAATCCATACAATCTATCCTTTGTTTCCAGCGATTAGATACTCAAAGGAATGTATTGATATTTTTTACTATTATAGAGGAATCTATAAGTTAGGTTCTCAAATTCTTAAAGGGTGCTAGCTCAAGGGAAGAACGTCTTCCTTACAAGCCGGAGGTTGGTGGTTCGATTCCTCTGTGCCCTAATGATATTGAAATATCGGTTAAAAACGACTAAATTAATGATAAAAAATTATAGATAAATGACCAAGTAAAATGACCAAAATTCACATATAAAATGACTAAAAAAAACTAAATTAGTGACAAAAAAATGAGAGATAAACGACAAAAAAAGACCAAAATTCACATATAAATGATCAAATGACAGTTTTGGTGGCTAATTTCCAATGCAAATTTGGAAGTGAAAATTGGCACATATTTGGAAGTAAAATGTGGTGCAAAATGGGATGCTAATTCTAGGATTTGTTGTAGTGGAAGGAATTATTGGTAGTTAGAGAGGATAAAGTTTATGAAGCCTTGGATAAATGAGGGGTCCAATGTTCAAGTGTGGCCACTTATTCAGAAAATAACAATTTTATGTGCAATAAGATTATAGGTAAGGCTTTGAATAGAACGTTGGAAACTTTATTTGAAGATATCATGTTCATCGCATACTTTCTTCTTCTGAATAGTATATGTAAAAATGTCTACCTCCATGAGAAGCCTACTATTGTTTGATGTGATTGAAACCTGGGTATCTAGTGGGGAATAGTCTTCTTCAGACTCATTGATGATTTTTGTTATAAAATTAATGGATAGAGGTGTTGAGTAAATCAACAAGGAAGCAAACTCACTCACCTTCCAAGATTGACGTAGGAGAGAGAGAAATTCACCTCATGCTACCATTGAACCAGTCCAATTAATTTTCAAGAGTAAATTAAAAAGGATGAGATCTAGGTTGAACAAAAACATGAGCTAATGGAAGAGGATAATATAAGACTTTGAATACAAGATGGGATTCCATATGTCGAAATCTGAGGAAAAGATACACAAGGTATTTCTAGACAGTATGGTTGTATTAGCAGTTGAAATCTATACATGGGAAGGAAGAATTAGATTTGTGGGAAGGGCACAAAGAAATTCTTCTTCATATGGATGAGATTTGGGAGCGGATCAAAATATTAATCAGATTGCTAGGGCTATTGTAGGATTTGAATTTGCTAAGAAAACAACTAAAGCCGATGACAATCCTCCTAATTAAATCAAAATTAAATTTCCTATGCCAGCTTTGGAAATCCATATTTATGGAAAGCAAGTTTTAGCTAATATAATCAAAATTAAATTTCCCATGAAACCTGGGGACAAACTACTAAGAAAAATGAGTGTAATATCCAAAATTTTAGACCTAGCATTTATAGGCATGAGCCTATTGACCATAATGATTATATTGATGTTTTATTTTTGGGTCAAAGACCCCATTGCATATGAACATGATGATTTGTTTTGTATATTGGGTGTAAGACGATTGTTAATGATAGATAGGTATATATATGTTTTTTGTTGGGCATGGACCCTAAAGCACATGATTGATGAAATGTTTGTGTTGGGCATGGACCTTGAAGCACATGATCGATGAGATTTTTGTGTTGAGCGAAAGGATCTAGAGCACATGAGTAATTACAATTGTGTTGAGCATAAATCTCTAGAACACATGAAAAATATAATTTGGAAATGTTGGGAATAAGCTCTGGAGCATTCCATGTTGGTGTTGAGCATAAGCTCTGGAGCATCGGATATTTGGCCATTATATCCCTAGGTGTATCATACAAGTACATCCTAGCATTTAGTGTTGAGCGAGAGCTCTGGAATTGCACTATGTTTGTAACTCCCTATTATAAGTGTTGAGTATGGGCTTTGGTAAGCTCTAGGGGTTATTGAAAATATTAAAATCACCTCCGACTAAAAATGACTCGAGGAATAATATTGATCTCATCATACTTATTTTTAAGTGATTAAATGAAATTTCAAATTTATATATTCTCAATCAAGCAATGAAGAACTACCACGTTATATGAGGGAAATCCAACATGCAAGCATGTTTAGATTTGCCTAGCCTAGTGGACCCGAGCCATCTATCTACTTGACCTTCATAAAAGAAGTGTCGTTATGTTTAAGGGATCATGACACATGATTCCCGAAGACAAGTGTTAACAAGTATTTTATACATAGTATGTATAAAGAATTAATTATGATTAATTATATAATTGAATAAAGAAAGAAGAGAAGCTCCTCCAATTATTATTTATTATTAAAGGATGAATAAATAGTGAAATATCTATGAAAGACTAACTAGGAACTAGTTAAAAGTTCCTAGGTTAAGAATTAAAAAATTACCCCAGTAAATTAAAAAGGGTTAAATCAAGAAATCAAGGATTTCTTGATTTAACTACCCCTTTGACTAAAGAGTCTTCTTATAAAGACTCAAGCCAAGAAAAGGCTTAGGGTTTTTGATTTTTCATCTAGGAGAATTATTATTCTGCCTGTTTCGCTCTCAAGTTCTTTCTTAGAGAACTTTTCCTGCAAGGAATTAAGGATTTGATTTAGAACTGATTACTAGTTAGGAAAACCTACCTTAGGAGCTCTAAGCTACTTGCATGTTGGAGTCTAGCTCGGTGGGATCCGGATTAGAACCAGGAACAGTTCCGGATCATGGTTGGGAAGAACGTGGTAGTTCCCAAGTGATTTGGTCATCAAACAGAGGTCAGATCTGCATTGAATTGTTAATGCTGATTATTTAAGTGTGCAGGTGCAGCCATTGATAGAGCTTCAATTTCAAGTATGAAACCTTTGAAGACCTATTCTATTTATTTCCAATGTTTCATTAATTTTTATGTTGAGAAATGGCTGCAATGAAATTTCTAACCCTAGTGGTTCTATTTTATGGTTATCAATCTACTAAGGTTGTATATGCAATTTACAAATCATAGGATGGAAAATCTTTATTATATGATGTACATTACTAGGGTTTGTACTTTAAGTGAAATTCTGTAATTATCTCCATGATTAGTTTATGTGCACTATACCTAGTTTTGTTACCAGTTAGCTTATTCTATAGTTGCCATTACTCTGCTGACATATTTCATTTGTCAGCAGAGGGTTTTTTTTTTTTAAATTCAAAGTTTAGTTCAGAGGTATAGGTTAAATATATATACATATAGAATTACATATATATATTAGTCTTCAAATAGTTTTATAATTTATGTACTAATTGATTTATTTTAAACTAGATCTACTAGGAACAAAATTCATACAATAAACAAGATAACAAATTATTAAAGACCTTCTAAGATATGCTCTAGATAATCATGTAAAAAAAAATTAAATATCATTACATTTCATTTTAATAAACATAATCAAAATTAACCAAACAGAGAAGGCATCATGACCATCCATGTGGTCCATTATCAAACTCTGTATTACTATATAAAATCCACAATCCAAATCATATCCATTAACATAGCTCAAATGTTTAAATTTACAGTCCTATAATTATAGTCATCCATTATAAACACATAAAGGGTTTTAAAAGCCCCATTTAAAATATATACATAACCAAACATCTTATTAACCATTTGAAACATTTAAAACCCATTTTTCCATCAAGAGGTCGCGACATTGAATCCTATAGATGTCCAGACCCATTTCAATAACACTAATAAAACCATAAGTATTTTCTTATACAATCAGTAAGCCATTTCATAACCATATCTATACAGTCCGTGCTATATGTCTAGTATGTACAGGCTACGCCTTAAATCTATTCCACAAACCTTTAAATCCAAACAATGCCTACACTAACAGTGAGGTCATAAATATCCTAGTTATAGCCTCAGCCAAGTTTCAACTAAACACAGAGTCACGTTTTTTAAAACCAATCGATATTGTGGGTTGTCATAACCCTAGCTATTACAATCAAATCTTTCCAAGTAAACTATTTACATTCAAAATGCCAACTAAAATCTATCACAGTTGTTGGGAGAGACACATGCCATTCGTGGCATGGCCTTGACCCACGCTGGGAAAATTTCAAACTAAGAATACAATACTTTTTTTTAAAACACAGACTCCATTTATAAGCTAAAGCACAACGTGGTGGCAAGCCAATGGGCTATGGCACCATTGTTACAATGGTGCAGCCCATGCAATAATGCCTAAGCTCTAAAATCTCCCTAACTCAGATTTAAAAAAAACAATAACTATGCAAACAGAGTGTTGTGCATACAACCGTAACCCAAAACAATAATAATTATATGTAGAGAATTATTTCTATAGGCTGTAAGGCCACAATAAATTCCATTAAAAACCACATAAAACATAGCAAGTAAATAACCATACAAAACCTAACTTTACACAGTATTTAAACGCTGGAGGAAATCGTATTCATTTCATATCAAATCATTTACAGTATTCATATTAAAACCAATGCTCAGTGAAATTACATAGTGAGGCACGGAACCTGTCTACAATCAGTCAAAGTATCAAAACGATTATGTGCAAGCTATGAGCTACGACACTATTACGAGTAATGGTGCAGCCACGTCCCAAACCATTACCCAATCCCTCAATGAGAGTCCACTTAAAACTAGAGCAAGATACATCCTAAAACCCCAAAGGCAGAGTCAACAAGTGTCAAAAGAAACCCCAACCTAGTAATGATTTTCTAACTAAGGAATTCCAGAATGAGAGGAGGCAAGGAAACTTGCTAACAGGCTTACCTCCCGTCATGAGGAAGAAATCCCAAACCGACAAGTGTAGCCTATGCGAACCCTGGAGCGCCTTCGCATTCACCTACAGACAGAACATGAGGGCATGAGGAGCATGGTCGTGCCATAAAGAAAACCAAACAAAGAAATGCATGTTACACAGAGCTGGGTTAAGCTCACCTGCAAATCGATGGGGTCATCTCCATCCTCCAAACCCACAGAGGCTTCACTACACCACAATTCCAATACCATAATACACATACAATGAATGCCAAGTCCTTTGCCAAGGGTTTTCACCAACCCCGATGGCATTAATAGAACCAGCTGGTGGCCATTAATGCTACCATAAATTATAAGTACAACTAAGAACTGAGTTGTTTGAAGTAACCAATAATCCCGATGTCATAAGAGTAACTTGTGAATCAATGAATAAGGTGCCTTAGTTTGAATGGAATAAGTAAGCCTGCATAACGAAGAATAATCTTACCTCTTAGATCATCATGGGAGAACGAATCCCGCCACTCCATCACTTTGTTCCCATCAATAAAGTTAAGTTAATTTTCATTAAATAAACAAAGTATACATGTGCAGGAGCAAAACAATGATCTGTATAATTCATTAATTCATCAACATTAGTAACTAAGATATATCAACAATTTAAATAACAGAATTAAGACATAAGAAGTAAACAAACTAGTAAGTCACGAAATGGATAAGAAATTGACAAGACAGTGGGAAGAATCTGAAGAGGTTGAAAGTTTAAGGAGCATATATGTTTCTGCATGAGTACTAATGATCCCTTTTGGATGGTTTTCACTAGCCTACAACTTTTTTTTTTCAATTTTTGGAGACATTACAAGTGGTATCAGATCTGAGCTTCAATACTGAGAGACTTATGGGCGCACCAAACATTCACACAAAGAAAATAAAGTATGATAAGTAATGTTTGGTACTAACAGTAAAAATTTTATAGCGTTGTTCAGTTTATGAACACCGAGGAAGAAAACAGCGAACAGGAAGAAATGACCACCCCCACTCTAGAAGTGAACTTAGTGGTCGACCTAAACTCTGATGTGCTGAAAACTTTGCACAGTCTTCAAGTTGAACTAAAGATTTTAAGAGAGGACAGTCTGAATGAAAGTAAGGAACAACAAGCTATAAATGAAGCATTATTGTGTAACATGATGGGAGGGATCCCGCAAGGTAAACCTACCTAGTCCACCAACATATCCAAAAGAGAACTATATGATGAGCGGGCCAGCAGCCCATGAGAAGCAGAAAAAGAAGGTACACCTGAAGAAACTAAAAGAGATCATCACAGTCCTGCTAGTGATGACTCACTTTCTCCATGAAGAAAGAGGAAAAGAAGTGATGATAGTCTTCAGCAGGTGTTTTGAAAAATAATAGCCATGGCCTATGAAGGCAAAGTAAATACGGGAGAAAAGGTTGAAGAATGGTTGCTGGTAATGAGTAAGTATTTCTAGGTTCATAACTATTCCAGTGTTATGCAGGCTAGGCTTTCCATATACAACTTGAATGGTAAGGCAGCAAGATGGTGGAAAGGTTTAAAGCACACCAAGAAAGATGAGTTGCGAGAAATAAGCTAGGAAAACTTCCGAAATATTTTTCAAGAAAAATACATGTCGAAAAGATTCTTTGACCACAAGGTAAAGGAGTTACATGAACTGCCCATGGGGTCCATGACTATGGATGCATTTATAAACAGATTTATGGATCTTCTGCATTATGTACCATAGATCAAAGAAGAAAAGGTGAAGATCCAGTAGTTCCTAGGATGTTTCCTCCCAGTTTTCAGGACAGGATTGAATTTGACATGCCAAAGACTCTAGATACTGCACTACATAAGGCCCGACTCTGTTATGAGCATGGGAAGTTATGACAAGAAAACCAGAACCGAAAAAGAGAAAGTCCATAAACTTTTCTGATAAACACAAGCTTGGGTCAAACCCGCAGCCTTTTAGAAAGCAAAATAACAGCTTTCCAGTGAACAAGAACTTCAACAAAACTAGTACGAAGCCTTATGTACCAGCTCCTAATGGGAATAAGCAAGTGGCGAGTGGAGCCAATGCTACCCCTTTAACGATCAAGTGCTAGAAATGCAATGGGCCGCATTATGCCCGAGATTGTAAGAACAAGAACAATTGAGTCTTGCATAACCTGCAAGAAGAACCTACCATTGAGGATATAGCGGGAACCCCGTGAATCTATGCAACATTAGATGGTGATAGTTGGACCATCAAGCTACAATGGTTGAGATCGAAGGTAAGATCTTGAACACCTCTGTTTCAATACTTATTGATCTCTGTTCTTGTCGAAGCTATGTTGCACCTAAGATTGTTGATTTATGCAAGTTAGGAAAAGTAAATCATGATAAACCATGGCTGGTACAGTTAGCCACCGGTACCAAACAAAAGTTTTCAGAGATTATTAAAGAATGTGAAGTAAACTTGAATGGTTTCCTTACTAAGATAAACCTGAACATCCTACATTTAGGATCGTATGATATTCTTATCGGCATGGACTGGTTGGAACAACACCATGTCATGCTCGATTGTCTACATAACTCTATCTTGTGTACTAATGGCCAAGGGAACCAAGTGAAGGTTCAAGGCATCCCAAAGAAAGTTTCTGTAAGACAAATATCTACCTTACAAGCAAAGATGTGTGTTCAGAAGGGCTGCAAGATATTTGCGGTGAACATCCGAGGCGTAGAGTCTGATAGAGAACAACGCATAGAATATTTCCTCGTTCTTGAAAATTTCAAGGACGTGTTTCCCGAAGAAATCCCCGGATTACCTCTGAAACGAGACCTAGAATTTTCCATTGAACTGACCCTAGTATTAGTTCCAACTTCCAAAACCCCTTACCGTGTGAGTGCACCAGAATTGGCAGAACTCAAACTGCAGTTGTAGGAATTAATAGAGAAGGGGTATATCCAACCCATTATGTCCCCTTAGGGAGAACTGATTTTGTTCGTAAAGAAGAAGGACGGTACGATGTGGATGTGCATTGATTACCATAAGTTGAACAAAATGACTATAAAGAACCATTACTCGCTCCCTAGGATCAATGATTTGTTTGACCAAATAGGAGGAGCCAAAATATTTTTGAAGATTGACCTACGATCCGAGTACCATCATGTATGGATCCGAGACGAAGATATCCCCAATACCACTTTTTGTAGAAGGTACAAGCACTATGAGTTTGTAGTGATTCCATTCGGGTTGAAAAATGCATCCACAAACTTTATGTGTATGATGAACAACATATTCAGCAAATATATGGATAAGTTTGTATTAGTCTTTATTGACAACATTTTGGTTTATTCCAAACATAAAGAGGAACACGAAGAACACCTTCGCATAGTACTTCAAGTGTTGAGAGAACACGAGCTCTATGCTAAGTTTACTAAATGTGATTTTTATAAACCACAAATACAATACCTAGGTCACATCATATCTGAGGTAGGAATAGTTGTGGACAGGGAAAATATTCGAGCCATAAAGGATTGGCCTACCTCGACTAGTGTCACTGACATTAGGTCATTCTTGGGATTAGCCAGATATTATCGAAAGTTCATTGATAACTTCTCAAGAATAACTTGCCCCATGACATCTTTGCAGAAGAAAGCAAACAAGTTCTTATGGACTGACAAGTGTGACAAACTTTTTCAAAAGCTTAAGCATCTTTTGATGACTGTACCAGTGTTGTGAATCCCGATGGGGATTTCATTGTATGCACGGATGCAAGTAAGGAAGGACTTGGAGGATTCCTCTTACAAAACAACCATGCAATCTGCTATGAATCATGGAAATTAAAAAAGCATGAGCAGAATTATCCCATACACTATCTTGAGCTAGCGAACATTATCCACGCTCTGAAGATGTGGAGGCACTACCCCATGGGAAGGAAGTTCCTTATAAAGACTGACAATATGAGTCTAAATTATTTATTTGATCAACCCAATCTAAATGTGAGGCAATCTAGATGGTTGGATTTCCTGAGTGAGTATCACTTTGAACTAAAGCACATTAAGGGAAAAGAGAACAAAGTTGTCGATGCGTTGAGTCGATGGACTCATATGATAGATGAGGTGACCTTGAGTCAAACTAATGCAGAGTTGAATGAGAAGATTAGAATGACCAACAAGGTTGACTCGTTCTATGTGGAAATTTTCAAGAAGGTCTAGATGGACCGGTTGTTTCAACTATGGTCCAAGGATAGATTGTATGTTCCAATTGGAGGGTACATTCGGTCCAACATCCTCACAAAATTCTATAGGGAACCCTACTCGGGGCACCCAGGATATCAAAAGATGATATCTACCATCAAGAGACACTTTTTCTGGCCTAAGTCAAAGGCCGACATTACAATGTTCATTGCGAAATGTTAGGAGTGCCAGCTAGTTAAAGCTGAGCACCAGCATCCTTCAGGATTGTTATAGCCATTGCCCATTCCAGAATGGAAGTGGGAGGTTATCAGTATGGATTTTATTACTGGCTTACCAAAAAGAAAGAAGCAAAATGATTCCATCTTAGTAGTCATTGACAAGCTATCAAAGGAAATACACTTCATCCCTATGAAATCGACCTACAAGGACATGAACATTGCCGATATCTTCCTGAAAGAGATATTTAGATTGCATGGGATACCCAAAGTGATTATCTCGGATCGAGATGTTAAGTTTACAGGAGGCTTTTGGAGATATTTATTCTCTAGATTAGAGATGCAACTGAACTTCGGCACTGCTTATCACCTGTAGAATGAAAGAGTAAACCAAATTATGGAAGACATGCTTTGTATGTATGTCATGAACAACCCCACCAAGTGGGAACATTATCTCTACCTTGCAGAGTTTGCATATAACAACGGGTATCAGGATTTCGCCAAGATGAATCCTTTCAAGGTACTCTATAGATAGAAGTGTAGGACCCCAGTTACTTAGGACAGTCTAATGGATCGGCTTATGTTAGGGCCTGACCTGTTATTGGACTTGGAATAGTTAGTTACCAAGGTCCAGGGAAACCTTAAAGAGGAACAAGTCCGTCAGAATAGTTATGCGCATAAGAAAGGATAAGATAAATACTATCAGGTAGGTGAGCATGTCTACTTGAAAGTGAAAGCAAAATGGAGCTCGTTGAGCTTGGGTAAGTGTGGTAAGTTGGCACCTAGGTTTTGTGGACCTTTTGAAATTTTGGCCAAGAAAGGACCAGTGGCTTATGAATTAGCATTACCTGCATACGTAAGAGTTCATAATGTTTTCCATGGATTTTTATTAAAGAAATATGTTTATGACACTAAGCATGTCATTGATTGGTCAATATTACAGGTGGAACCTGAGGGGGAATTTTCCCCTAAGCCTTTGCATATATTGGACAAGAGAGAAGTGCAACTTTGGACACGCACTGTAGTCCAATTGAAAGTGCAGTGGAAGCACTTTGGGGTAGATGAGGCTACCTGGGAGAATGAGGCCACCATGAGAAAGGCTTACCCCGCCTTGTTTCATGATATCATTCAGAGTCCCTAGAACACCAGGGACGGTGTTGTACTTAGCAGGGAGGGATGTAATATCCTAAATTTTGGACCTACCATTTATAGGCATGAACTTATTGATCATGATGATTATATTGATGTTTTATTTTTGGGTCAAAGACTCGACTACATATGAACATGATGATTTTTTTTGTATATTGGGCGTAAGCCAATTGTTGATGATATATAGGTATATATATGTTTTGTGTTAGGCATGGACCCTGAATCACATGATTGATGAAATGTTTGTGTTGGGCATGGACCCTGAAGCACATTATCGATGAGATGTTTTGTCTTGAGTGAAAGGTTCTAGAGCACATGAGTAATTACATTTGTGTTGAGCATAAAGCTCTGGAACACATGAAAAATATAATTTGGAAATGTTGGGCATAAGTTGTGGAGCATTCCATGTTGGTGTTGAGCATAAGATCTGGCGCATTCGATCTTTTTTCACTGTATCCCTAGGTGTATTGTACAAGTAGATCCTAGCATTTAGTGTTGAGCGAGAGCTCTGGAATTGCATTATGTTTCTAACTCCCTATTATAAACATTGCGTACGGGATCTGGTAAGCGTTAGGGGTTACTAAAAAGATTAAAATCACCTCCGAGTGAAAATGACTCAAGGAATAATATTGATCTCATCATACTTATTTTTAAGTGATTAAATGAAATTTCAAATTTCTGTATTCTCAATCAAGTACTGAAGAACTACCACATTATACAAGGGAAATGCAACATGCAAGGATGTTTAGAGTTGCCTGGCCTAATAGACTTGAGCCATCTATCTACTTGACCTTCTTAAAACAAGTGTCGTTACATCTAAGGGATCATGACACATGATGCCTAAAGACAAGTGTTAACAAGTATTTTAATACTATGTATTTTATACATAGTATGTATAAATAATTAATTATGATTAATTATATAATTTAATAAAGAAAGAAGAGAAGCTCCTCCAATTATTATTTATTATTAAAGGACTAATAAATAGTGAAATATCTATGAAAGACTAACTAGGAACTAGTTAAAAGTTCATAGGTTAAGAATTGAAAAATTACCCCAGTAAATTAAAAAGGGTTAAATCAAGAAATCAAAGATTTCTTGATTTAACTGCCCCTTTGACTAAAGAGCTTTCCTATAAAGACTCAAGCCAAGCAAAGGCTTGGGGGTTCTGATTTTTCATCAAGGAGAATTATTAGTTTTCCTGTTTTTCTCTCAAGTGTTTTCTTGGAGAACTTTTCCTGCAAGGAAAAGAGGATTTGATTCAGAACTGATTACCAGTTAGGAAACCCTACATTAGGAGCTCTGATCTACTTGGAAGTTGGATTCCATGTTGGGGGGATCCGGATTATAACCAGGAACGGTTCCGGATCATGGTTGGGAGAAACGTGGTAGTTCCCAAGTGATTTGGTCATCCAACAGATGTCAGATCTGCATTGAATTGTTAATGCTGGTTATTTAAGTGTGCAGGTGCAGCCATTAATAGAGCTTCAATTTCAGGTATGAAAACATTGAAGGCCTATTCTATTTCTTTCCATTGTTTCATTAATGTTTATTTTGAGCAATGGCTGCAATGAAATTTCTAACCCTAGTGGTTTTGTTTTATGGTTATCAATCTGCTAAGGTTGTATATGCAATTTACAAATCATAGGATGGAAAATATTTGTTATATGCTGTACATTACTAGGGTTTGTACTTGGAGTGAAATTTTGTAATTATCTCCATGATTAGTTTATGGGCACTATACCTAGTTTTGTTACCAGTTAGCCTAATCTACAGGTGGCATTACTCTGCTAACATATTTCATTTGTCAGCATAGGGCTATTTTTAAATTCAAATTTTAGTTCAGAGGTATAGGTTAAATATATATACCTATAGAATTACATATATATATTATTCTTCAAATAGTTTTATAATTTATGTACTAACTGATTTATTTTAAACTAGATCTACTAGGAACAAAATTCATAAAATAAACAAGCTAACAAATTATTAAAGACCTTCTAAGGTCTACTCTACATAATCATGTAAAAACAAATTAAATAACATCACATTTCATTTTAAAAAACATAATCAAAATTAACCAAACAGAGAAGACATCGTGAGCATCCATGTCGTCCATTATCAAACTCTGTATTACTATATAAAATCCACAATCCAAATCATATGCATTAACATAGCTCGAATGTTTAAATTTGCAGTCCTATTATTACAGTCATCCATTATAAACACACAAAGGGTTTTAAAATCCCCAGTTAAAATATATACATAACAAAACATCTCATTAACCATTTAAAACCCATTTTTCCATCAAGAGGTCGTGACATGGAATCCTGTAGATGTCCAGACCGATTTCAATAACACTAATAAAACCATAAGTATTTTCTTATACAATCAATAAGCCATCGCATAACCATCTCTATACAGTCTGTGATATATATCTAATATGTACAGGCTATGCTTTAAAGCTATGCCACAAACCTTTAAATCCAAACAACACCTACACTAACAGCGAGGTCATAAAGACCCTAGTTACGGCCTCGACCAAGTTTCTACTAAACACACAGTCATGTTTTTTAAAACCAATCGATATCATGGGTTGTCATAACCCTAGCTATTACAGCCGAATCTTTCCATGTAAACTATTTACATTTAAAATGCCAACTAAAAGCTATCACAGTCATTCAGAGAGACACATGCCATTCGTGGCATGGCTTGCACCCATGCTAGGCAAATTTCAAACTAAGAATACAATACTCTGTTTTAAAACACAGACTCCATTTATAAACTAACACAGAGCATGGTGGCAAGCCAATGGGATACGGCACCATTGTTACAATGGTGCATCCCATGGCATAACGTCTAAGCTCTCTAACCTCCCTACTCATATTTTGAACCAAACTATAACTACACAAATAGAGTGTTGTGCATATGTCCATAACCCAAAACAATAATAATTATACGTAGAGAATTATTTCTACATGCTATAAGGCCACAATCAATTCCATTAAAAACCACATAAAACACAACAAGTAAATAACCATACAAAACCCAAGTTTACACAGTATTTAAACACTGGAGGAAATCGTATTCATTTCATATCAAGTCATTTACCGTCTTCATATTAAAACCAATGCGCAATGAAATTACAAAGTGAGGCACGAAACCTCTCTACAATCAGTCAAAGTATCAAAATGATTATGGGCAAGCTGTGAACTATGGCAACATTACAAGTAATGGTGCAGCCACGGCTCAAACCATTACCCAATCTCTCAACAATATTCCACTTAAAACTAGAGCAAGCTACATCCTAAAACCCTGAAGGCAGAGTCAACATGTCATAACCCCAAAATTTCATAAAAAATTAAAATTTTTAAAGTAAGATAAAATGTATGAATACGCACTTTAGTAACTACTAGCGGTTAGCGGAAAATGAAACAATTTAACAATTTGTAATAATTAGTTTCGAAATACAAATAACTAATACAACTTTAATTTTTATAATTATATAAAAATGACTTGCATTTAGATTGCTGCTAGCTGTACTAATAATTTACTTTTGGCAAGTAGGTGAGAAACTATCTTTGAAATTCGGGGCTTACTTAGCATTCCTGCTAACTCAGATGGACTGTTGGTGCTTATAGGTTCAGCAGGTAAGCGAATGATCAAGTAGGAGTTTATTTTGTATGATAGCGAAAAGTATTTTTGTAGCATGTTAAGATGCTAGTAATTAAATTGATTATTTAAAAGCAAGGATTTGATGAGATAAAGTAATTTCCTTCGTTGTTTTGGTTCTAAGATAGTATTCATAGTTTAGACATAAAGAATGTTATCCTTAACATACTTAGTGCCATTTACTAGAATGAGTTCTTCCAAGGTTTTTTTCTGTCGAAAATATTATAATACTTAGTTAAAAAAAATAGATTCTTTGAGTGAGCTTACAACTCAAGATCTTGACATACAATTACTTTTATTATAACATGATCTTACTGTTATTTTCATGTTTAATGCTCAAATGTACTGCTTTTATGCATGAATATACTCCTATGATTTTCATAGGTAAATTTTAGCAGTAGATTACATATCTCTACTTCAACTCTTCTTTTCTAGTCATGAAGATTATCAACTTGTTGACTGTATGCAATTATGCTTATCTTCTTGCACTGCTAGATATCAAGTTATAAACTTCGATTTCTAGGTTATCGCCATACTACATGTGTTATTGTAAAAATACAATACCACATCGTTTTTATAATGTTACCAAAATAATTTTACTTGTATCCTTAGGTAGTTTTACTACCTAGTAATTACCATGGTGTAGTCTAATTATTGGTATGATATATTATAAGTTTGGTTCTTTATGAAAACAAGATTACTAGCTCCAAAGTATAGTTGACCTTATGTAATTATATGAATTATCCTAAGGTGGAATACTACCTAACAACCACTTCCATAAAGTCGAAACTAAAGGTAAAACACATTATCAGTTTTATTCTTATAGTTTACTAAATCTAATGCATGGTTTACACAATAGTACGATTGTTATTTGTAATGTTACCATACTATACGGAGTTGTAGTTTATAATAACTACTATGTGTAACATATGGTAATTTCACTACCTAAAAACTTCTATCATAAGGTCGACATTAAAGTAGAAACATTATAAATGTTTTTCCTATATTATACTAAATTTAAGCAAAGCAAAAACAGTAATATGATTGTCTTTGTAAGCAATAATAAGAACCATCCAAAAGGTCGTTGGCAAAGTTGACATGAAAATCAATATTAGTAAATGTTATACTATGGTAGATTCTTCGTGATTGTATTAATGGCAAATTTTATGCACATTTCTTCTATAGTCGATGACATAGATTCATTATTAGTAATGATAGAAGGCCTTATTACAATCAATTCGCAAATGATATAAGTCTTTAAACAAAAGTCAATTGCATAGTTTTTAATTATTGGAAATGATAAGTTTGCATTTGATAGTGCAGGGTTGACTATAGAAATTGATCCACTCTTGAGTTATTTTTCTAGAAGGGCATGTGGATGAGTCTCCACCATGCAATGGTTGTCTATTAACACAATGAAACCCTCTGTTCTTGCATTTTTCTTCGAGGGTTTACTCTGCGCTGTGAGAATTCTTCACGGCCATGAGAGGCTGCCCCTTCTCTTCTTGTTAGCTCCATTATTTGCCTTGCTTTGCAAGGTGGTTTGAATAACTTAGTTTATATACTCAATTTCTCTTGTGAGTGATGTTTTTACTATGTGAGTGGTTTTCACGGCTTCTCTTGGCTTGAAGCCTATAAGGGATTTTTCCCTGTCATTGCTTAATCCTTACCTAGGTCTCATGGAGTTTGAGTTCATTTCTTACTGCCTTCGTCACATGGTTGGAATGACAGCTTGCTTGCTTCTATGTGTAGTTCACTCACACTGGTGATTACTCCTTCTCATCTCGGCTCTCTTCTTGCTCACAGGTATAATTTTTTATTCATAAATCAAAATTTCTTTTGTCAATACTATTATTTAAACCAGGGTTTATACTTATGAACCAAGTTTTAATTTATTGCTCGAAACTATGTTCTTGCAGGTACCTGCAACAACTCCAAGCTTTAAGTGGAAAAATTACAACCTCAAGCTTCGGTGAACTTCATAGCCTCCAACCGGTAATCCCTGGTTTCGATGTGGGTTATCCCTACTTACGATAAGGGTTGTTGGAAGAATTTTACAGTGTTTGGAAGTATGGCTTTGGTTTCTTCGATGGTTAAAATGTTTAGTTTATTATTACTCAAATTTTCAGTAAAAACCGTTGCGATGCTTACTAGGTAGCATAGGCTCTTGAGCCGTGATATGCATTTGGTTTTGGTTAAACAATTCAGCCTTACGGCTTGATAATGAACTACGGTTGGTTTAAGAAAATAAGAACTTCATTATGCTTTGAGTTTTATAATAGCTCTATCTCATTTGCTCCAATTATACCTTTACATGTAGACTGTGAACTGTGTTTCGTTTAACCTGTGAGTAATGTATTTAATTTACTATTATAAGATTTATATATATATATTTTATTTTAAGGAAGAAGACTGTGGTCAGTCTAGTTGCATAATTCGTGGTGTTTTTATTTTTATTTTACAGTTAGCAATGTAACTGGTTATATTTCATTACAGGATTATTATGTATTTGAATATAAAAGCAGAAAGGGCTTCGACCCTTTGGTTCTCACAGGCTATAAGCCTATCTGGATTTGGGATTTTATAATGCACATATATAAATGATGCTTAGTTTATTTTGTTTATTATTTACATATACATTTATTTTATTTACTACTCTGTAAGTTATATTTATTTTGAGCTTTGTAAAGAAAACAATGTTAACTCTAGAACTCAGTTTATTTTTAAGGGCTTAAAGAAATATTGTAAACCCTACCGTATACAAAAATTTGCTTCTGCTTGAAGTATTCTTAACTCTGTTTTTAAGAAATGAAATAATGGAATATAATATGATTTACAGTTGTACTTTTAATTCTGTAAGAAATAAAAAATTTCTAACAGTTTTACTCCCAATTTTTAGTTAAGAAAATAATACCTTAGATTTTTAGTGCAGCCTATTTAACACTAGAATAATCTCAACTCTCAGTAATTTTGGGAATATGAAAGGATTATAAATGAATCCCTAGTCTGGTTTTATTAAGTTAATAATTAAGATTAAGTTAATATTTAAAAATTGTTTGCTTATTAACTTTTTATATGCTTTCTTAAATATTAGTTATTATCTCCTATAAGACTTTTATTTCCTATCAGTATACTAATACTGTAGTAATAGTGTATTTACTATTTCTTATACTTGCATTTTCATTTAGTTAGTTTAAGTAAAACAATAAGTGTAAGAAAACCATAACACTGCTTTTTCATTGCATTCTTTAAACATTGAAATAAAATCTATTTATGTTTACCTACAGATACAAGAATCATATCTACTATTTTCAATCTAATAAAAGAATTATTTCATTTATTTAAAACAATCTAACTGTGCTAGAGTATGACCTAGTTTTCAGGTATGAAAAAACACAGCTTAGAAATTTAATTTCTGTTTGTTTCACTTTTTCCATAACCATTTTCATTTCTATAAATAATCTAAAAATTTACTAAATCTAACATTTCACAGTTACCTTTCATTCATAAACCCTAAACATTTAACATACATGTAGTAGATAAACTAAAATTTATTTAACTAAGACAGTAAAAATAAAATAGAACCTATTGAGGACAAGACAACAACAGCTTGAGGAGGTCGTTCCTCCCTACCAATCTCCTAGAGAGAGCTCAAACAACGCTTCCTCAGGACCCCCGAGCCTGTTCCTGGTCTTCTTGGATGAGAACTGGGCGGAGAATGCAACTGTAAAAATCTCTGTCACCTGACTGGTTCAAATGCCTCAGTAATAACAACATTCTCTCAACAGTATGATCTTCAGCTTAAAAGCTACAAATACATCAATCTCAACATTTATCCCCTCATATGCTTTCCAGAGTCCCCTCCATTGAATTTCTCTTGAGTAAATTCATTCACCCTGAATGATCACCTCTCTAGAATGAGCACCCTCAGCTCTCTTCAATGGGAAATTTTATAGAGATGCCTAGGTCTTCTGGGTCAGTTTTCATCAAATGATCCACCTACTCTGATTCCACTTTCTTGGGGAATCATGACCACAAATATAGGGAATTTTCCACTTGCAACAGTTGGAAGTGGTTTGAAGATGCTGCCACATGTCAACCTACTCTCCACCTAGTCTCCTCCACCAATTTGACTAGTAAACACTCTTTTAACAACTCTCCTAAGCTGTTGTCTCTTCATTTATTTATTTAGAAATAAAATATTTTGAATTTACATTAAATATTCTTGACCCCACTGGTCATCAATTACAACTTAGCATAAAATTTAACACAATGTTCCTCAAATAATATAAAATTGTTTTTGCAAATTGGGGCATGTGACATACACACCCTCTTAAATTATAACATCGTCCTCGATGTTATTTATTCCTCGTCCTCAGAATTCCCCTGGAATAGAATTGGATATGCATCCCACATATGACTTTCCAATTCCCAGGTGGCTTCCTCTGGACTAAGGTGCTTCCATTGCACCTTCACTTGACCAATGGTGCGGTTCCAAAGTGTGATCTCCCTCCGCTCAAGGATACAGTCTGGTTCCACTAGAAAATCTCCTTTGGGATCCACCTATATGTCATTCTAGTTAATAACATGAGTAGCATCATGCACATATTTCTTTAATACAGAAATGTGAAAAACATTTTGAACTCTTAAATTTGGTGGTAAGGCTAATTGATAGGCTACCTGTCCAATCCTGGATAGTATTTCAAAAGGACCACAATAACGAGGTGCTAGTTTGGTACAACTACCCAACCTCAGAGAACTCTTTTTGGGTCTCACCTTGATGAAAACATGTTCACCTACCTGGAACTCTTTTGGAGTTCTTTTAAGGTCTGCTTGACTTTTCTGTCGATCTTATGCAATTTTCAGATTACCTTGTACCTGCTTTACAATTTCTTCCATTTCTTTCAATAATTCAGGTCCTAATACTAACCTGTCCACCAGATTACTCCAAGAGATAGGAGTGTTACATTTCCTTCCATACAAAATTTCGAAAGGACTATATCTAGTTGAAGTTTGATAATAGTTAATAATCAAATTCTTCCAGGAGTAAATAATCTTCCCATTTACCTGGTTGTTCCTTTACATACATTCTTAGTAAATATTCTAGTACCCGATTTACTCTTTCAGTTTGTCCATCAGTCTGAGGATGGAATGAGGTACTAAAATTTAGCATAGTATTTAATCCTTTAAATAGATATCTCCAAAAGTTACCTGTAAATTTAGGGTCTCGGTCTAAAACTATAACCTTCGGTATTCCATGCAATAGGAAAATTTGCTTTAAAATCAGCTATGTTTGCAGCTTTATAAGTAGATTTTATAGGTATAAAATGGGCTTCTTTACTCAATTTGTCAACCACTACCATTATGGAGCCATTTAAGTTCTGATTTTTAGGCAGTCCAGTAACAAAATCAATATTAATTATCTCCCATTTCCAGCTAGGAATGGGCAGTGGCTGAAGTAATCCAGCTGGATGTTGATGTTCAGTTTTTACTTGCTGACATTCAAAGCATCTAGCAATATATTCTGCCAGTTTAGTATTCATGTTGGGCCAAAAATACTCTTTTCGTAAAATGGTTATAGTCTTCTGATAACCCGGATGGCCTGAGTAAGGAGTTTTATGGATTTCATCTAAAATTAATAACTTAACCTTAGGTACATTAGGTACATATATTATGTCTTTATACAGTAAAAATCTTTTTTCATTCGAGCTATACCCTGTGCTTAAACTTTCTATTGGATTTTCTTTTGCTTTTGCTTGTAACTTTTGGTAAATTTCATCTTGTTCTAACCCTGCTTTAAGCTGTTCTTCCAGATCTATTGTATAAGTGTTGATAACTACTATAAAATTCAACTTTTCATTTCTACTTAATGCATCAACAACTTTATTTTCTTTCCCTTTAATGTGTTGAATTTTGAAATCATATTCACTTAGAAAAGCTAACCACCTAGCTTGTCTAGCATTCAGGCTAGGTTGATCTAACAGATATTTTAGTCCCTTATTATTTGTGATTAGAATAAATTTTCTTCCAATTAAATGATGACACCACATCTTTAAAGCATGTATGACAGCAGCTAATTCCAAGTCATAGGTTGCATAATTCTTTTCATGAATTTTCAATTTCCTAGACTCATAAGCAATAACATGTCCTTCTTGAGTCAATACTCCAACTAAACCGTCATTGCAGGCGTCAGTACATAGTATAAAATCTTTATTTGAATCAACTATTCTTAAAATAGGTGCGTTGGTTAATAAGGTTTTTAACTTTTGAAAACTATCCTCGCACTTATGATTCCAATCAAATTTATTTACCTTTTTCTGTGAAGAGGTTATCGGATTTGTGATTCTCGAAAACCGTTCAATGAACCTCCGGTAATAATTGGTAATCCCCATGAAGGATCGGACATTAGTTACATCTTTAGGAACTGGCCAATCTTCAATCACCTTTATCTTTTCAGGTTCCACTAAAACTTTTTCTTTAGTCACCACATGACCTAAGTACTGGATTTTATCTTTAAAGAAGTTGCATTTACTAAGATTTGCAAAGAGTTGATGTTCTCGCAACTCTTGCAAAACAATTTTTAAATTTTCTTCTTCATATTTTGAATAAATTAATATGTCATCGATAAACACGACCACAAATTTATCCAGATATTTATGCATTACATTATTCATTAGACACATAAAAATAGCTGGAGCATTAGTAAACCCGAATGGCATGACGACAAACTCATAATGTCCATATCGAGTCCTAAAATTTGTTTTAAATATGTCTTCATCTTTAATTATAACTTGGTGATATCCAGGCTGTAAATCATTTTTTGAGAATACCATGGCTCCACGTAGTTGATCAAACAGATCATCTATGTGAGGTAGCGGGTATCTATTTTGGATAGTCATCTTATTTAATTGACGATAATCTATGTAGAGTCGTATAGTTCCATCCTTTTTCTTAACAAAGATGACAGGTTCCCCCCAGGGAGATACACTGGGTCGAATATAATTCTTGCCAATAAGTTCTTTTAATTGTGACTTATGTTCATTAAGTTCAAGTATATTCATCCGATAAGGGGCCTTTGAGATGGGCACTGCACCAGGTACCAGCTCAATGGTAAAATCTAGTTCCCTTTTCGGAGGCAGTCCCAGAATTTCTTCTGGAAATACATCTGCATACTCCTTTAGAACTGGTATATCACTAGTAGAAAATGAGAAAAAAATGACTAAAATAAGGCTATAAATGACTATTTTTGAGTCGGTGACTAATAGTAGCAAATTTCCACTATCTTATATCTAGTTGTATTTCACTAGTCATTAACAGCTTGACTTAGTAGGCATTGATTTAGTCATTGATAGACAATGCTTTAGTCATTGATATACAATGCTTTAGTCATTGATAGTCAATGATTTAGTCATTGTTTTAGTCATTGATAGTTAATGATTTAGTCATTGAGTTAGTCATTGATTTAGTCGCTGATTTATTCACTGATTGCAACCATTAATGACCAAATATACGACTAAATAAACTACTAGATGTTAACATATTAATGACTAAGCTAAATACGACTAAGATATGGGAAATTAGCTACTAATAGTCGTATATATGTGAATTTAGTCATTTTTGTAGTCACAAACTTATGATAGGGCACGGAGGAATCGAACCACCAACCTCCTGCCTATAATTAGGCAGGCGCTCTACCATTGAGCTAGCACCCTTTAAGAAGTTGTTATTGCTTGACAATGATGATATTCAAACAAATTTATGATAGATATCAATCTACAAACTACATAATTATTACTGTTAGAACTTACCAGTAACTAGTATTTATGATAAACTAATTCCTGAGAGCTATGTACAATTTTTCCTGTAACTAAAGCTAATAAAAATGCTACAAATACTCTTACCAAATAGATTTAGTGATGAGTACCTCATAGTATATTCATTTGAAAACATTGCTAAGGGAATTCATATTCAAAGTTGTCAGGAGAATTGACTATTTGGAGTTCATGCCTAGAAAAAATCTCTTAGATTAATGCAATTCCCATATCCATGTCCATACTAGGCTATGTGGAAATCGAACCTAGGTGTTAGAACAATTACACTCACAAAAATTGCCAATTACACATGCAAATTACACACAAAGGAGACTTAATATGGAGCAGAACACTAATCTGTATTGAATAAGTGTACAATAGAAAACCCTGTGAAGTCATAGACTGCCACAATAAATATTTGCATGAGATATTTGAATGCATTGGGATGCCATTCGAATAGGTCAAAAGCAGGCTTACCAAATCTAAGCAAATCCCCCATGGGTGCATAAAGTAGCTTCCAAATTTGTCTAGGATCTCACGATTTGGAAAAATCAATTAGGAAAGCTAATAGGTGATGGAAGGACAACTCATACATTCTTTTATTAGGAGAAAAGAGTGGAGGATGATGAGAACAAAAAACAAGTTAAC
>LPNX011118404.1:103403-119026 GCA_001517045.1 Pseudotsuga menziesii
ACTCTGATTATCACAATATATAGTAGTTGAGCATTCTGATTCGAAGCAACACTCACCAAGTAACCCCTACAACCATAAACATTGAGTTGATGCATTTACAACTACTCTGTACTCTACTTCTATAGATGAGAGTGAAATGGCACTTTGTTTCTTTATTGACCAGCTGATTGGTCCTTTAGCAAGCATGAACACATATCCTAATGTTGAATTTCGATCTGTGTTGTCACCTTCCCAATCACTGTCAGTAAACCCAATCAAATCAAGATCAGATTTAGCTTTGTAGAAGATCCCATGAGTCCTTGTTCCCTGAACAAAGTTAAGGATCCTTTTGGCTTCTCTCCAATGGATCTCATGAGGCTGATCCATGTATCTTGAATCCACACTTGATGCATAAGAAATATCATATCGAGTATGTGTAAGGTATAGTAAACACCCAATCAATTTCCTATACAGTGTAGTTTTAACCATAGGAGAAGAATCTGCTTCTTCAAGCTTAACTCCTGAAAGGAAGGGAGTCTTGCTTGGCTTGCAATATTTCATGTTGAACTTGTTCATAAAATCCAAAGCATACTTGGGCTGATGTAATTTTATTCCATTTTTGGTTTGAGCAATCTCGAGACCCAAGAATTGGCTCAATAACCCCAAATCAGTCATAGAAAATGCATGGTTCATTGCATCCTTCAAGGAGGCAATTTCATCGTTTGAGCTTCCTGTAATGAGAAGGTCATATACATACAAGAAAATAATCACCAAATAACCATGAATCAGCTTCAAATAAACATTAGGATCAGACTTGCATCGAACAAAACTCAATGACAGCAAAAAGCCATCAATCTTGGCATACCAAGCCCTGGGGGCTTGCTTAAGCCCATACAATGATTTCTTTAGCCTGCACACAAGAGATGGATTAGTAGAAAATCCTTGAGGCTAATACATGTAAATATATTTAGTAATATCTCCATTCAATAAATCACACTTCACATCCATGTGATGTACCTCCCACTGCTTCGAAGCTGCAATGGCTAAGGCTAGCCTGATGGAGTCCATCTTTGCCACTGGTGCAAAGGTCTCATTGTAGTCTATGCCATGTACCTATGAGTAGCCCTTGGCTACAAATATTGCCTTATATTTCAAAGGTGAACCATCAGCAGCAAACTTGGTTTTGTAAACCCACTTACATTGAACTAGCTTCCTCCCTGGGGGAAGATCAACCAACTCCCAAGTGTTGTTCTTTTGGAGTGAGCTGAAATCTTCTTTCATGGTTTTTTGCCATATTGGATCATGTGCTACATATTCATATGTATATGGGTCTGATTCAACCATCATATGGCATTTATCTGCAAAAAAAGGGTCTTTCATACACATAGCAGTCTCAAACTGAGATCTAGTCCTCCTAGGATCACTAGGATTTCCAGCTAGTTCTCCAGCTGCATGAATGGTATTTGATGCCCATTTTGGTCTTGTAGGAATTTTAGGATCTGCAATTAAATCATAATTATCAGACATATCAGAATCAACAAACTCAACTATCTCTTCACTTACATTCAATGGTTCTGGTGGTGAAGAGGATTCTCCAACTTCCACTGCTGCTAAAGGCTCTTCTTAGAACTAAACACTCCTTTCAATGAAGGATTTGGTTGTGCTCAAATTGATCAACTTGTACCCTTTTGAATCTTCAGAGTACCCAAAAAATAGACACTCTTGGCTTTGGGGCTGCAAAGCCTTCCTCTTTTCTGTTGGAATTCTAGCCCAAGCCCTTGAGCCAAAAATTCTGAAATGGGTCACATCTGGCTTGTGCCCACTGCATGCTTCGAAAGAAGTCATACCATCAAGATGTTTATGAGGCACCTTATTCTGGATATAGGCTGCACATTTTATAGCTTCGTCTGAAAACTTTGGTGGCAAATTCTTAGCCTCCATCATGCAGGTTTCCATCTCTTTCAGTGATCTGTTCTTCCTCTCAGCAACACCATTTTGTTGTGGTGTGTAAGGGACAGAATGCTGCATCTAAATACCTTCATATGCACAATATTGAATGAACTCAGACTTGACATACTCAACACCATTTTCATATCTGAGGACCTTGATTTCTCTCTCAGACTGGTTTTCAACCAAAGCCTTAAAGACTTTGAAGAGGCCAAAAACTTCAGACTTGTGTTTCAGGAAGTAAACCCAGCAGTACCTGGAAAACTCATCTATGAATGTTAATGAATATTTGGCCTGACTCATTGACATATGAGGAAATGGGCCAGAAACATCACTGTGGATCAACTCAAGAGGTGAAGAGGTTCTCTCATGACTAGCTTTCTCAAATTTATGCTCTGGGTGTTTTCCTAAGATGCAACCTTGACAGACTCCTTTGGAAAACTTAATCTTGGGTAACCCTATGACCATTTATTTTTCACTAATATTAGAAAGATACTTATAGTTAATATGGCCAAATATTTCATGCCAAATCTTGATTTCCTCATTAGCGTGAATCAGAATAGCAGAGGGGTTTGAGTATGGTAGGAAGTGTGAGAACATGTATACCTTCGAAGTGTGATTTGCAACTCCTTTTGCAATGAATTTACCACTTGAGATCCTTGTGATCTCAACTTCATCAGGGGAGAATATGACCTTCTTTGGAGACCCTATGTGGGTCATCTGATACCCTGATAAGAGGTTAGAGGCAAGACCTGGAACATACAATACATTGCTGAACTTACCATGGTTAAGATCAATCCTCCGTTTGCCCAAAATTTCAGTGAGAGAGTCATCTCCCAGTACTATTGGTGGACCTTTCGACATTTCAAGTGAGGTGAATGCCTCCTTGGTCGAAACCATATGTCTTGAAGCTCCAGAATCAATGATGAAACTAGGTGAGCTTGATGTGCCAGCAACCAATGCATGAACTCTCTCTCTGTCTTCTGAATTTGATCCTCCTTCCCTCTTCTTTGAGCTATTAGGAAGGGAGATGCCATTCTTCTCTAGGAGTTGGTCAGCATGTCAATTTTCTTCTTCATGCAGGATCTTTCAGGATGATTTCCCTTACTGCAGTATGCACACTTGCTCATTTCTCCTTTGTTCTTCTTCTTCTGGGGGTTCTTCTTGGAACCTTGGGGCTCCTCTAGAGACTTGTTCTTGTCTCTCTTTTGCTCAGGTGGCTCCTTATATTTCTTCTTGCCTTTTGAATCCACCCTCAAATCTCCAGCAACCAGAGCTTGGTCTCTGGAAGGTTTGATGGTGCCATCATCACCAATTTATCTTGTTCTTGTGTGAGAGATTCCATGAAATCTGCAAGGCTAGGAATTTTCCAGGCTCGAGCTGTCAACTTTGTGGCATGGAAGTTTGAGCCAAACATGTCATGGCAAAGCTTTGAGAGTATGGCCAAAACCATTTCCTCCTCCTTCTTTTCAATTCCACACCATTTTAGCTGCAAAACAAGGGCTTTGAACTTGGAAAAGTGGAGTTGCAGGGATTCGAAGCTATTGGGATTCAAGGAGATCAATTAATTTTCGATTTGATGTCCCCTCATCTCATCTGTATTACCAAAAATATCAACAAGATTCTCCCATACTTAATTTGGTGATGTTAATCCATCAAGATGGAAATGGAGGTCTCTGGATATGCTCAGACATAGGAGACCATAGGCCTCATCCCTCCTGTTGTGCCATTTAATTTTCTCTACAGCTACATTGGGCTTTGCTTCTATTGCCATAGTCACTCTATAGAGGCCTTTCGTTATCAAAAGTATCTCCATATCTTCTTTCCATTCAAATAAGTTAAATGGAGTCAAGATGATCTTCTGAGATTGATCCATAGCTCAGAAATTTGCCCTTCAGTCAGCAGAATGCTCCCAGTCAATGATGTCGAACCTCCAATAACAAATTGGAAGGAGATAAATTGATCTACAAATGCATTGATACCATGTGGAAATTGAACCCAGGTGTTAGAACAATTACACTCACAAAAATTGCCAATTACACATGCAAATTACACACAAAGGAGACTGAATATGGAGCAGAACACTAATCTGTATTGAATAAGTGTACAATATCCAAACCTATTAAGTCATAGGCCACCACAATAAATAATTACATGAGATATTCGAATGCATTGAGATGCCATTTGAATTGGTCAAAAGCAGGCTTACTAAATCTAAGCAAATCCCCCATAGGTGCATATAGCAGCTTTCAAATCTGTCTAGGAGCTCATGAATTGGAAAAATAAATTAGGCAAGCTAATAGGTGATGGAATTACAACTCATACATTCTTTTATTAGGAGAAAAGAGTGGAGGATGATGAGGACAAAAAACAAGTTAACTTCACCTAGTCAAACTTTCCCAATTGCCTTAAAACTCAGCAAAAGCAGGCAATAAAGAAGAAAAAGAAGACATGCATTAGGAAGGATAGGAATAAAGAAGAATTGATTCCAAGAGGTTTCCCAAGCACTCCATGACTCAATTTTAGCAATTTTTACCACTTTGGACATGTGGAGGACAACTTGCATAAGGTGGAATATGGAAACTAGGAAAATAAGACAAAAATGGATTAATTAATGTCTAAGGTAGCTAACTATGGGTTGATTATTCTAACAGGATAGTCCATAATGAGGTGAAGATCCATATTTATCTTCAGTCTCCAAGTTCATTACAACTTGGATACTATAAATACACAGTCTTGAGGATGCTATTTTCTCCTTTTCTCATCATTTTGTTGTGTGTTTAGATCACTTTTGTAACAAATAGCAGAGATGAAGATGTAGATGGTCTGCCTATAAAATATCAAGTTACAGGTCTCAACCAATAGCAAAGTACCTAATCCTCTATTACTTTGGTAACAAATAGCAAGGAGGAAAATGTCGCTTGACTACCAAAAATATATTAAGTTACAGGCCTCGACCAATCAAAAGTACCTAATCCTCACTAATGCAACAACAATTCAAAGCTCCAACACCAATAGAGAAAATTTCTCAATAAGTAAGGCAGCAGATTAGATTGTTTAATGGTTAAAAGGTTTTAATTTCAAATAGGTTGTAAAAAGTCCAATTGCATAGAGCACATGCACAAAACATATAGACCGGAAATCTAACTATGCAATTTTTTTGAAAATGAACACAAGAGGCTATATTTAGTAGAGAAGCTTGGTTTTTATGTTTATAAGTTAATTTGCATTGTGGTAAAACTTGCAGGAAACAAAAATACATCACATCAATGAGTACAACACAACATAGGAGGCCCCAAAATCATGGGCATACACAATTGAACTTCAAAATCATTCCTTGTTAGCTATTTGTACATATTGACTTTTACAGTTTTCTTGAACAGACCATATAGGTGCTTTGTGGCTTCCTTGGAAGCTTCATGTAAAGGAAGGTAGTTAACAGTATTTCGATAGGGAATCCATGCTTTAACCAGTACATTTCAAAGTCTGCACAAATTAAATTCTATGCTTTTGAAAATTAGATGAGCATAATCATAAAAGATACAGGTTGTATCTATGGAATGTCTTAACGAAAGTCTATCTAAGGAACTACTCTAGAAAACAGTTTATTTTAGTTTAGATTCTCACAATATATTCATTTGAAAACATCGCTAAGGGAATTCATATTCAAAGTTGTCAGGAGCATTGACTATTTGGAGTTTATGCCTGGCACAAATCTCTTAGATTAATGCAATTCATATATCAATGTCCATACTAGGCTAGTCCATAATGAGGTGAAGATCCATATTTATCTTCAGTCTCTAAGTTCATTACAACTTGGCGAGTATAAATACACAATCTTAAGGATGCTATTTTCTCCTTTTCTCATCATTTTTCTATGTGTTTGGATCACTTTTGTAACAAATAGCAGAGATGAAGATGTAGATGGACTGCCTATAAAATATCAAGTTACAGGCCTCAACCAATAGAAAAGTACCTAATCCTCTATTACTTTGGTAACAAATAGCAAGGAGGAAAATGTAGCTTGACTACCAATAATATATTAAGTTACAGGCCTCGACCAATCAAAAGTACCTAATCCTCACTGATGCAACAACAATTCAAAGCTCCAACACCAATAGAGAAAATTCTTCAATAAGTAAGGTAGCAGATTAGATTGTTTAATGGTTAAAAGGTTTTGATTTCAAATAGGTTGTAAAAAGTCCAATTGCATAGAGCAGATGCACAAAACATATGAAGTATTATATATGTCCACAGATATTCCATTCTTCAAAAATACCTACACGATAATGATACAAAAGGTGCTTTCTATGTTATGGAAAAAATATGTGACCTGGGCAGCATGATTATGAATAGTGTCCAGTATATATTTCTCATGACCAGCTTCTAAATGGCGTCTTGCCCCACTGATCATGGCCATTTTTCTCGACACATTTCTTGGGGCTTCTTTATCTTCCCCCAACAATGTCTACATAAAAACATTTAATTGGAGAACATGAATTTTATCTTAGACTCACAGCACATATAAAACGCCAATCATCATAGTGCAGCAACCAAAGAAAATACTGGAAAAAAATTCCAGCAAGTTATTCACGCCATTATGATATTTCATTCACACAAATAGCAATCCAGAATATATCTTACCAGTTGAACTTCAAAGCATAAAATAATTTCTTAGGTATATCAAAGAGATGACCTGAAGCAAGTGCCATATCTTCTGAATGCTAACAGACTTTGGGTCAAATGTCTCACTGGCTAATGACTCATAAGCACCTTTGAAAGATGTTGCAACCTGACACAAACTTAAGGTAAGGAACAAAATTTAGAAAGAAAATCCAAAAGTACAAGACCAATTTCCAAGCCAATATATTTTACACTTTTAAATATGACTTCATTACTAAGACATGCTTAGAGTTCATAAGCATACCAATAAAGATAAGCGCAACATCAAGGACATAAAACAAAGACATGATAATCCGTACAGTTACCTCTCCTTCTCTATAGCATTCAATATATTAAAATATACATGCAACAATAAAAGCAAGCCTAAACCTAATTTAAATACACACTAGTCAATTTAAATTTCGAACATTTTAAGAACCTTGAGGATGAAACACAGAAAAAGTTTACAGAAATAAAATTTATTGATAGAACTCCCTCAAATATTCAGCTCAGTGAGTTTCAAATCAATAAACTTGAGGGAAATAAGTGACAGTAAGAAAAGAGGAATGCTGCAGCAGTTTGACCTGTCAGAAAGCCCATACATGAAGGATGTAACCCTTTTGAAATCTCCCAGTAGAATTCAGCATTAAAGCATTCAACGTCTATGAAAATTAAGTATTCCCACATCCAAAGATAACTAACAGTTGAGTCACCTTGAAGGGTAGTCCACCGTCCACGTTCCCTTGCAGAATTAAGGTTCCTCACCATGTCTGCATATGCTGAAGCCTTCCTTTCTAAGAGTGGCTTTTCAGTGGAAGTCACCAACTCCATACTTTGTGGGCCCTCTAACAGATGGGAACTTGTTGTAACTGAGGAACTTCGAGAACTATGACTTATACTAGAAGATGTGCTCCTACCATTTTGTTTAAGGGCCATTATCAGATGACTTAGATTGTGTAAAAAATCTCGCTTCTCTTTTTACCAGTCATCCTATTCATCAATTAAACAAGTTAAAAACTACTAGAAAACCCATTGACCAAAAAGACAAAAAAACAAGTGTTTTCAAAATAAGAGACATATTGAACATCAGAAGAGTGACAAACTGGCTATTTTAACCACATCACCACCTAAGTAAGGAGTCTATCTGAAAAAGGAATACTAGTTTATTCATAAATACAACTGCTAAAACAGGTCATTAAATTTTATTATGCCTTGATAACCACTTGAAGATGTACCAATATTGCTTATCGAAATTTAAAATAGATAGAAAAGAATTACCAATTATTTATAGTATTGCCATGGATATTACACTTTAACCAATAATACTGTAATGACATAGACCAGAACCTTTCTCTTCTAGTACATTCAAAACATTGATCGGAACACAAAACTGACAAAATAACATCAAAAAAAGGTAGATGATAACTAAAAACAATTGATTCATAATATGATGATAAGGACTTTAAAAGAAATTGTTAGTTCCATATATACATCTCAAGAAGAGCATTTTAACCCAGCAAATGTATTTGCTTAAGTCTATCATAAATTACTGTTCCAGCTCTCTGCATTGCCATAATGACAAATTGTTTATAGAATGACCAAAATTTCCAGAGTAGACAACTTGAAGATTCAAACTGTAATCTAGCTTTATAATCTGCACGTTTATAATGGCTTTCCAAGTAACAACTATTCATCTAACAGTCACTGCATACAAAAGGGACAAACTGTGTTCAAGCATTCTTCTGAGCCCCATTACCTACGACAATGGTAAACACCATACAATTCAAAAATTATTTTTCAACTTGTTGTTCAAGGCAGTGTGGTTCTCAAATGTAGATGGTCTTAAAACATTGTTATTAGGTAATAATTCCTCTATGACACTAAGTTGGCATGCCTTGCTAGAAATCCTAGGAATTTACCTTCAACACATTTCTCACATATCTCAAGCAATTAATTTACCTTTAGCAATAATAATGGACACATAACAGACTGCAATGCTATGGTTTGGTTGATGGCTTACTGCTAGGGTATTAGATTTCTTTTTCTCGCAATTCATGACCTTCCCAGTATCATGGCAGAGAGAAGGGATGGGGGGCATGTTGCCACACCCCCCAATCCCACCCTACCTCCACACGGAAAGTATGAAATTCATCCACAAACACTGAGAAGATTTGTGAAAAGAATGGACCAAATCCCTCCCTGCTCCACCTCCAGGATACTCTTGAGAAGAAATCTCCCCTCCATCCGGAGAAATTCCATGTTTCCAAATTCACTGGAGCATGATTGACACCAACAACCATATAGAGGTGGCATAAAAAACACTAGATCCACCACATAAACGTTCACATCGAATACTTTTGCAGGGATAATCTCCATACCTTCCACTTCTAGTTTAAGGAGGATCATCACTTGATTCATGGGGCCATGTGAGTTGTTCTTGAATAGAGGGTCTGATGGTTTTGATAATGATGAGGAAACACTCAGTTAATCTTTTATGTGGACAGTTTCTGCACCTCCCACTCATCGTATAGGATGATTATATGTTGTGAACCATCAGCAAAAGGCTTGGAATATATGCATGACAATGTGCTGAAATCAACCTAGCAAAATGTATCCTAAGGAAATTGCAAACTAATTGTTAGGTCCATATTCAGCAGCAATACCATGAATGAATCCCCTTTCAGTGTAAGAAAGGCCATGAATAAGGAAATTTTGAAAGGATTACCAAAAAAGACAAGCACACCCTCCTCCAGAACTGGAAAAGATTCACAATAAAAAAATTAAACCACAGATGGCAGAAAATTGCCATCCCAAGGTAAGAAAACTCAAGACCAAGCAACAACCATTAACATAAATAGCACCCTGAAAATTTTAAAACACCCTAAAAGGAGCACCTGTCTAGGACACCCCTGAACCAATGCAGGAACCCAAAGGGAACTTGGAATAAGAGATTGTTTACCAACAGTTACAGAGGGGGGAAAGAGGAAGTGATCAAAGAGCCTGACAACGAAACTACCAGCTAGGATAAAGATCTGAAAAATAAAATTTTGGATGCAACAGTGCAGCCACTGACTAAGGACCCTGAAAAGAGCATGTTGACCTAAGTCACCTGGTACATGTCAAGCAAACATGAAGTTAGGAAAAAAGTCAGCAAAGCAAAACTATGTAACAATAATCAACAGAAAGACGATATCTCGTTCAAAAAAGAATTATGTCAGATGTACATGGTGGAAGTTTGAAGCTTGTCATGAAGTTCAAAATTCAACTTGAAGTTTGGCTTGAAATTCAGGTTAAAATCCAGTTTGAAGTTTGACAAATTTCAAATATCAGGCTTGAAATTTGTTGACACACAATGACTAAAGTTCACCATAATGAGGGAATCCCAAAAATAGGTATAGTCATCTCCCTAATAAATAATGAATGTCGACTTCAAATCCATTGGGTACTCTAGCTAGGACAATGAAATCAATTGCGACCGACCCTTCAAATTTAAAGACAAAGAACCCTAAGTCCTAAAAGAAATGCTTGGGTAGGAAAACCCAAAAGCCATTGTGGGAGGAAGAAACAACAAAAACTAAGGTGATGGTTTCTTAAACCACCATGGCACAAGCTTACAAGCACAGCTCCAAATCAAAAATACAAGTAACTCAAGAAAACCCTTTCATGAACCTAAGTAGTGAGAAAAAAATTAGTCTCAGGTAGAGAATTAAATATGACAAATATCTGCTTGTCATCCCCCAAGAAACCAAAATGCAAGAGAATGTCTTTATATAATAAAAAACAATAACAAACAAAATGTATGGGTATTTCCTTGAACCCCAGAGCCTTCTTTGGGAGGGTTGACCATCAATTATGACACTTTTGTCATAGAAAATGGAAGGCTCATTTTTGCTAACCACTAGATCACAACACACAACATTGAAAAAGGTGTTAGTGTCAAATATTTATGCACCCAATAACTTGTTTGAGAAAAAGGCTTATTGGGATTCTAACCTATAGCAAAAGACCTCCCTTCGGAGAATAAAATTGTGATCTCAAAAAGCAAGGTAGAAAGGGAGAGGTACCTACATCAAATACCAATGGAAAGAATTTGTTGAGGATCAAATTTTGAATAAGAAATTCACAGATGCTAAGCCGAGCAAAGGAAACTGCACCTGGAGGAAAAAACATATGGGGACATGGATTCATAGTTGAGCTTCTTGACACATTTTTGGTGCAATATGCCTTCCTTGGTGAAGGGGCAGTTGTCTTAAAAATATTCCATAACTCCATATTTGACCATAAATTGATCACCCTCTCAACCATTAGGGACATGGATTTAGGTCCAATCGCCTTCTTTGGCCATGGAAATGGATTTTTGTATCCTTTTGGAGCAGGAATGAGGTAGTGCAGCTTCTCATCCTTTGGCGAGCAATGCCTCTCTCTGTATATCATATTATCTCTAGGAAATGTCATAGCTCACTTTTGGTCATGGCAAGGGGTGTAATCAATGTATTTGGCACTGCAAGGTTCAAATATGTTTGCTTTGGATTCAGAAAGTTCAACGCTATCTCCTTCATTGTAGTGAGTCTCAAAATTTAGAGTGGACAAAGTTCCACAATCTGTCAGCTTATTGACTTCCAATGCAATGCTATCACCCTTTCTAAAACCACTCTTCTTCCAAGCACCCAATATATAGAAAAAACAGCATAATCCCACAACAATAAAGATAGAAACAGAACTCCTGGTCTTGATATCTGCTGAATTTGTTTTCGACCTCATTTTGTATCGGTTAGAGGACAATAAAATGAAGGAATTATTCCAAAATATACGAATTCAAAAGCTCCTACTGTATCATAATGTAAACACACAATTGGCAGAAACAAAAATCACAGCAGAATTGAACCATAAATTAATGATGCCTAGACACAAAAGAGAACAAAACTCAAGCCAGAAGCCAAAACATGAGCAAATGAAAGAGAATACATCCTCTCATCATGAAGCTAAGATAAGCCTGTTGAACATCAAATTCATGATCCAAGCACATAGGAGAACAGAAATCAAACCGGAATCCCAAAAATAAGCAAATGAAGGGGAATATGTCCTCTCATCGTGAAGCAAAGATAAGCATGTCTATTAAACAATCCTAAATATTCAATGCAACAATTAAATTATCATGCTTCTAAAGCTAATTCCATGGGTTTACCAACATTGATAATTCCATCTCAAAGGTATAAAAAAAAAGAAAGAATGCTACATGCAAACAGATTGACCAATTTCAACTTTAAATAAAGGAAGGTTGCATCTTCATAAACACAAATGCATTATCAAGACATTTTCGGCAGTAAAACAATGAACAACCAATGATTTTTCAAAAGCTATGTTATGCTGTTAATCATGACCATGTTACAAGAAAAGACAAAAGATTTGAGTAAAATCTTGGTATCTTGATGTTTATTCCTTTGTCGCATGTATGTTGTCTGGGAATTGAATTTATAAACTACCATTATTTTAACAGAAAAGTGTTATTTTCTATTGAAACCCTACACATTGGAGCCATATCTCAACTATTCATACACAATTTCCAAATAATGATGTCATTATCTGATTAAATATTCAGTCAAGGTAAAGAATACATAGATACATTCAGACCATCCACACTATGTAACTCCAGGAATCTACAAACTGAAGCAAGAGGAAACCAGATTATGATCTTAATAAAATACAGGAGCTACAATAAAATAATTGTCAGTAGAACAGACAGCAATTAAAATAGATTATGACACAAAATATTGCATATTTTTTCATATGGTGATGAAGCATTTCACACAAGGATAGAAATAATATAAAAGCTGAGGTTGAAATATGTAGCACTGTGCATATGAAAATCGGCTCCCATAACTCTTTTTTAACCTAAAAATATGAGAAAATACAAGTACATCTGATCAAATGACCTGTCTCTATCAATTTTCAGCCTATGAAAAACAATAGTGAGAATCGTGGACATCTACTTTTCTGCCAATGGAATATAAGTGCAAAAGAAACCATTATGCATAAAAAGGATTTCAGATCTGAACAGAGAATGACTAAAATGTTTTGCAATATCACACTTGCAGATCTAATAATAGTAACATGAACATAGCATTAAATAAAATAATGCAAAATGTGAACAAAACGCATACTTTGTTATTAACTGGAAACAGCTTACAATGGCATAACAGTAAGACCATAAGTATAGAAAGCAAAACTGATAAAACTACTAAAAATGCATAAGGCAAATAATCCTTACATAAATTAAAGCCTTGCAAAAATTAAAAGAGAAATCAAGGGTAACCATACCAGTCATGATAAATTCCAAGAAGGCCTCTTTCATATATCACACCAAGTGTATTCATTTTTGCAATGGTTGGGACAACATTCATAACCCAAACTTTGTTGGATGTAAGTGTTGCTGCAAAGCCACCAAGACCTGCATTCATGTCCATAACATTGCGATATCTACTCTCCCCAATATATTTGTTCATTCTTTTGTAGCCTTTCACATGCTTTCTCCACAATTATGTATCAGCATTATATGTCTCAGTAGTAACACCTGATAATGAACCACTGAGAACTCTAGGAGGCACAACATTCAGGCACTTTGGGAACTTCTCCAAAATCCCTCCAGACACATCATTAGTATCACTAACTTTAGGCATTTTCATAGTGCATCTTTGCATTCTCTTATTCCTTGGGGGTTAGCAGATTTTATAGACATTATCAGATAAGAATAAAATTTCAATAATCTGAGTAAAACTAGGCCATCTAAGTAGAACTAGGCCACTGTCAAAGTAGATCGGGAGAAAAATAGACTCTTCTTGTACTGTAATGAAATATGAAGCCAATTATGAAAACATGCTTGAAATTTTTTAGGATATAGACAGTTAAACTTAAACCTCTCTGCAGCACAAGATCAATTCATGCATGGCCATTAAAATGTAAAAGCATATAGGAAAATTCAAAACTCACATAAAAATGATGAATTCAAAATGTATCTCTGACTTGTATTCAGGATATAAAGTTGCTAATCCCTTGAATCTTGTAGCATTTACAATTAAAATCACAAATTATAATAGGTCAATGGAAATTCTATCAATTGTTACAAAGCAGTTCTCTAGATTTCTACATGTTAGAAAATTATGACAAACAAACAGACCATGTACTTCAGCTTAAAAGCAGTTCAATTTTAAATTTTTCATAATCAGCCACACTAACATTTTAGTTCAAAGGAATCCTACAACCACAATGCACTTTGTAACATATCCATTGCAAGATTGATATCCAATTTAGAATTTGGCACGATATTAGTCTTCTAAAGGAAAAAAAGCCAATAGAAGAATACTTATAAGGACAGGTGTTAAATGCTCGTTTAATAGAATAACAAATGTAGCCAATACCTGGAATATAAAAGCACATTCTAGGAAGGACAAAAATAGGTTTTAACTGTCAAACCCCAGGAATGTATTGGAGCCAAGATTTAAACCTAAGAATACCTACATCACTGAGCTTATGGTCCTGCTTAAGCAAAAAAAAATGTCTGGGTTACAAACATTGCTCATAAATATAATCACTTTGTTCACCAGCAAAGAATTTTTGAAAATAGATTTTAGCACACTATCGATCTGATTATGTTCTGTTATAAAATTATGCTACATAAACTATCTTCAACTTTGAACTATGAAGTTTAGGAACTTACCAAGAATCATCTGGATTTCCTTATTCATAGGCAGGAGGTGGGTCAATAGTATTCAAGCTTCTAGGAAAAGAATGAGTATTAATTCTCTTTTTCCAAATGGCAAGATCACCTTTTTCATACTTCTTTTCCCAGCACAAAAGTTTTGCTATTTCTTCAATTTTCTCTTGTTCCTGCTGGAGCTCCTCTTTTGATCTCTGCCAAGATTGGTAATATTGCTTCCAATTGATGGGAAGACCAGAGAGAATCCAATATCCACCTGGTCTCAGGACTCTATCCACTTCTATCAAATACATACCATCTGCAAACAAATGAAGCTACACAAATCAATTTGAGAATCAAATCAATAAATTCAAGGCTCTTCTATAGCTCAGAATTTTAACTTTAACAAAAGCATTAATCCTGTACAAGTCCCCAGTACCATTTGCAATCCAAGGTATCAAACACCATGAACATTGAGACATGTAAAAAGCCCTGGAAGGGTAAGGAAGTTGTTGTGTCCCCATTACACCAATCACAGCAGGCACACCTCGCTCCAAAGCAAACTGCACTTGGGGTTCATGTGAATTCCTTGGTGCAAATGACATGGTCAAAACATTTCTCTCCAAAATATATGCACCCTAGCTTGCCACCTAAGCATGCCATAAGAATTTCAGATAAGGGCATATCCTCAAAATCCATAAATCATTGAAAAAACAAAATATAGGAATCTCTTCAAAATTGAAGAACACTTGTAAGCATATATCAAACAGTCACAAATTAAACATAAAAGTTGCCACAAAAAGAGCAATGGTATGGACAAGAGTATTATAGAATCAAGACTCGCAAGGTATATGCTTCAAACATACCCCACATCCAGTGTCCAATGCAGTCCTAACAGTACCATCAGAAATAGGTATCACTTCAAAAAGTTCATCAATATACTTATCCACACCTTGAGGAAACATCGTTCCTCCTCCAGGAAACTTGAACACATCGTCTTCAAATTGAACCCAATTCTGAACAGCCTTCTCTACTATGAGACTCTTGTAGGGAACATTAGCATATGGCCAATATCCATATTCAAAACCCACCAAACCCTCCAATGTTTGACACCAACGGTTAGGCTATTTGACAAGAACTACCAGGTTCATGAGCAGCAATCGAACTTGTTGAAATTGAAGGATGGTGGTTAAGAAAATCGGCCATGGGCCATGAATGTTGTTGCCGAATGCCGTTACCATAGAGGTTGGGTCACTCTTTGGTAAACTAGTTGGGTCTACCTACCCATGAAAATAAATTTTATGTGTTTCTTCATATATATATATTTATTATTTTATTTGGA
>LPNX011118404.1:119142-137679 GCA_001517045.1 Pseudotsuga menziesii
CTTCCCTAATGAGTTCCCTCAACATCTGTACTCCCCGACCTGCAGTTGTACTCCCCAATTCCTCTAGTTTAATGGTTCACTCCGAGCAATCAATCTACTAGCACCATCTTGGTAAAGAGACTGGCTATTCCTCGTAGCATAAATTCCTTTCTATCATGAACCAACTGGCTTTTTGCTGCCCTACCTTTTGAATCTACTCGTCAAGGAATGTCATTTAAAAGAGAAACTAGGAAACAAGGAAAAATGGGACCTGATCATCATCAACATCATCATCATCATCATCATCCTCATCATCATCATCACATTCATCATCATCACCAACATGATCATCACCATCACCATCAACATCATGAACATCATCATCACCACCGGTGTCATCATCATCATCATCATCATCATCAACATCGTCATCATCCTCATCATCAACATTGCCATCATCATCACCATCATCACCATCCTCATCCTCATCCTCATCCTCATCATCATCATCATCATAACCATCATCACCATCCTCATCCTCATCATCACCATGATCATTGATCATCAATCATCATCATCAACATCCGCATGATGATGATGATGATGATGATCATCATCATCATCTTCATATTCATCATCATCATCATCTTCATCATCATCATCATCATCATCATCAACATCAACATCATCAACATCATCATCACCATCGTCACCATCATCATCACCATCATCATCAATAGCATCATCGTCGTCATCATCATCATCATCATCACCATCATCATCACCATCGTCACCATCCTCATCCTCCTCATCATCAACATCATAAACATCTTCATCCTCATCATCATATTCATCATCATCATCATCATCATCATCATGAACATCAACATCATCAACATCATCATCACCATCATCATCACCATCCTCAGCCTCCATCGTCATCATCATCATAAACATCTTCATCAACATCATCATCATCATCATCATCATCACCATCACCATCATCACCATCCTCATCCTCATCATCACCATCATCATCACCATGATCACTGATCATTGATCATCGTCATCAACATCACCATGATCATCATGATCATCATCACCATCGTCATTGTCATCATTATCATCATCATAAGCATGATCATCATCATCACCATCAACATCATGAACATCATCATCACCAGCGTCGTCATCATGATCATGATCATCATCAACATCATCATCATCATCCTCATCATCATCATCACCTTCATCATCATCATCATCATCATCATCATCATCAACATGATCATCATCATCACCGTCAACATCATGAACATCATCATCACCATTATCATCATCATCGTCATCATCATCATCATCAACATCAACATCATTGTCATCATCCTCATCATCATCATCGCCATCATCATCACCATCGTGATCACCATCCTCATCCTCCTCCTCATCATCAACATAAACATTTTCATCATCATCATCATCATCATCACCATCATCACCATCCTCATCCCCATCATCACCATCATCATCATCTTCATCATAACCATCATCATCATCAACATCAACATCATCAACATCATCATCACCATCGTCATCATCATCATCGTCATCATCATCACCTTCATCATCATCATCATCATCATTAACATGATCATCATCATCACCATCAACATCATGAACATCATCATCATCATAATCATCATCCTCATCATCATCATCACCTTCATCATCATCATCATCATCATCATCATCGTCAACATGATCATCATCATCACCATCAACATCATGAACATCATCATCACCATCGTCGTCATCATCATCATCATCATCATCACCATTGTCACCATCCTCATCCTCCTCCTCATCATCATCATAAACATATTCTTCTTCATCATCATTATCATCATCATCACCATCATTGCCATCCTCATCGTCATCATCACCATCATCATCACCATGATCATTGATCATCGATCATCATCATCAACATCGCCATGATCATCATGATCATCTTCATCATCTTCATCTTCATCATCATCATCATCATCATCATCATCTTCATCTTCATCTTCATCATCATCATCATCTTCATCATCATCATCATCATCATCAACATCAACATCAACATCATCAACATCATCACCATCATCGTCGTCATCATCATTATCATCATCATCACCTTCATCATCATCATCATCATCATCAACATGATCATCATCATCACCATCAACATCATGAACATCATCACCATCAACATTGCCATGATCATCATCACCATTGTCATCTTCAAAATCATCATCATCAACATGATCATCATCATCACCATCAACATCATGAACATCATCATCACTAGCGTCGTCGTCATCATCACCATCATCATCATCATCAACATCATCGTCATCATCCTCATCATCATCATCATCATCCTCGTCATCATCATCACCTTCATCATCATCATCATCGTCATCATCAACATGATCATCATCATCACCATCAACATCATGAACATCATAATCACCATCGTCGTCGTCGTCGTCATCATCATCATCATCATCATCATCGTCGTCGTCGTCATCATCATCAACAGGCACACCAAGTTTGCACTCCAACACTCGATCAACAGGAAAAAATGGAATTCTACAATTAAGTTGGATGAGTTGTATTAGCTTGTATACCATTCCAAGGCCAAGCAAATAGACAAACACCAAAAATGTGCTCCCCCATTCAATCCACGGGAAAAGAAAAAAACCATAGTCAAGATCTAGAGACAAAGACTGTAAGAGGATATAAATGAATTATGTGCGGCTTAGCTTGATAGTTCTCCTGGATATGAATATTTAGAGACAAAGACTATAATCTTCCCCTATGATATTGCTTGCGAAGTGATATTGTATAATTCCTCAATTTTGTACCTGACCCACTAAGAGAAATTTGATGAGGAAATATCCCTTCCAAGCCCGACGATGGCCAATTGAGATCCACTCGAAATCGAAGAAGAAATATAGCTTGCAGTGTGGGCATATACATTATAGGGTTTTTGTGGATTAAGAGATGTTGAACAACCGTACACATTGGTGTAGTGATGAATAACTCCTTCCCATATGTTTTCCCTCCAAGGCTTTGGGAATCCTGACCTTTAATGGGGAGTGCACAATTATCTAGATGACATCATCTTGGGGGATCCAAAATGAGGTTTTACAGGATACAAATGGGGTTTATCTTGTGTGCAAATCCTCAGTGATTGGGAATGTTGGAGAAGATGCCTCTTCCATAGAAAAATACAAGATACTTCCCCACCAGTACTAGTTTTGATGTATGCCCCTGAAAGTCATCGACATGCCAAATTCATCTCATTTTGATCATATTTTACAGTGAGTATTTGCAATTCTCAAACCCCAAATCAAATCAGTGATTAACATGAAAACTACCTCAATGAGTGGAAGCAAGGAATAGACGAGCCAGAAGGGGGCACATCAAAATACGCTGAACCGTTTTCGCACTGGTGACTTCTTAGAATGCTCACATTTCAACATTACTGCAATGGTGACTTCTTCGAATGCTAGGTTTTGGCCGATTTGGAATATATATCAATTAAATTTTTAAATAAAAAAAAAACGAATTTACCCTAAAAATAAATTAATAGATATAGAATTTTTTATAACCATTTCATCAAATTGATTCATTGCAAAATAAATACGGTTTCTTCTCTAATAAATATGCATGTGCAATTTCTTTCATTTTTATAAAGGGTATTATGTGGATGTATATAATAACTTAGTAGTCTAAATATACAATGAAAAAAAAAACTTTACCATTCAAAATAACAAGAAAATAAATTTGTATAAATCCTAAATTTGATAAGAATTATTCTAGATTAATAAAATGGTTGATATCAAATATCTATATTACACCATCTAATTGCAACAAAAATAATAAAAATTAAATTTAGAAATGAAAAAAAACAAAAAAAGAATTATCTCAGATTAATAAAACCGTTAATATCAATATTACACCATCTAATTGCAACAAAAATGCTAAAAATTAAATTTAAAAATCAAATAAAACAAAAACTCACACATATATATAAGAAAATCAATTAAAATACTATTTTTGATGGTGACCTTTAGAAATGCAAAAAAAAACAAAAAATTAAACATATATATAAGAAAATAAATTAAAATATTGTCTCCAAATTATAGATTTAGGGATGGAATAATGAAAAATGGTGAGAAAATCATTTTTGATGGTGACTTTAAGTGACATTCATGAGACATTTTAGTAATAAATATTTCTGGTAGGTTAGCAATCCATTAAAACAAATAATATTATGTATTTATGAGTATTTTTTAAGGGTATAGAATAACGACAATGGATTCCTCTTATTGCACTCTCAATTATGACTTCTTTTGAGATCAAGATGATGGAATGGAGGGAAAAATGGAGTCATTATTGCATGAAAGGAGACTGGGCATTAAATGCATCATCAATTTAGTGTCTTGCTAGGGCATCGTGATCACTAGCACTAAAATGATATATATATATATATATAGACCCCCTCGTAAAAAATTGCAATATTTTCTATTGTTGAGCTATGACACATGACTAGGACGTAATGAACACTAGCACTAAATTGATCTATATATATTTAGACTCTCTTGTCAAAAATTGCAATTTTTCCATTGCCAAGATGTCACACACTAGATGGTCAAGAGAAATTTTGTGTAATTTCTTTGTTGGATCTCTGAAGATCGAGGTGCATGGCATCGTTACACAAAAAAGGTTTTCCAGCATATATATCATCTGGGATCTGTGATCCCAATATTTTATCTAGAAAGCAATATGAACATCTAAAGCACGTCGTCTGCAATAATCCACATGAACACCCTAACACTATCCCGACCACTTAGGAAACACTAGATATTCCTAACCCCACAAATTCCATTTTGGATTCAGAATTGTTAACCTGCACATATTCGGAGATAGAAGATAGATAATTTACAAAATTTGCTAAAATGTAACACTTCATTGTCACAATTGTAATTTTTCATGACACAATTAAAAATGATTAACATAAATGACTAATTCATATTAATCTAGGTAGTCATTGTTTATGTCGTGACTAAATTAGTCATTTATGTTAGTCATTTTTAACTCTGTCACTTATTATTTAGTCATATTTGTTAACCGGTGACTAAATTAGTCATTAATTTTAGTCGTTTATAGTTGGGTTAATCAAAATTGCTCATATTTAGTAGTAAATCACTTGAAAAACATGTGGTGACTAAAATTTTTAGTCACCTAGTAGCTAATTCCTCATTTTGTACTAGTGTATCCTCAAATTTTAATTTATCTATGTTGTTTAGATTTTTCTCATTGGTTACTGTTACTGCACAAGCCTTACAACATTTCCTAACAACTCTCTTAAGCTGCAAAGTAGAAATATGCCTTACGGTTGTTTCTCTAGGGTTCCCTTTACACTTATTGGTTTTCCATCATTATTTATACAAGTAAAGGCTTTGTCATAGAAATTTAAGACCACCCTATGCTTCTCTAACCAATCCATACCGACTAGTATGTCGTATGAACCCAGAGGTAGTACATTAATCTTAACAAAAGTTTCAAATTGATCTATAGTTACTGCACAATTCTTTACAAAACTAGTTACCTTTCTCTTTGCACTAGTAGCTAACTTAACCAACCAAGAACTTACAAACTTTTCAATAGGCAGTTTACACTTTTCTACCAAATTAGGAGAAATATAACTTAAACTAGCTCTTGGATCAATTAAAATAGCTATGGGTGTTTGGTTTATCTTACCTTCTACATCCACCATGGAAGTTTGATAGTCTGCCTGCCGATTCTCCAAAGCTGCATTGATCCTGGGCATAGTCCTCGCACTAGTAGCTAACTGAACCAACCAAGAACTTACAAACTTTTCAACAGGCAGTTTGCACTTTTCTACCAAATTAGGACAAATATAACTTAAAATAGCTCTTGGATCAATTAAAATAGCTATGGGTGTTTGGTTTATCTTACCTTCTACTTCCACCATGGAAGTTTGATAGTCTGCTTGTTGATTCTCCAAAGCTGCATTGATCCTGGGCATAGTCCTCGCTAAATCTCTAACAGTCGTCTCCTCCTGTATTGTGTGGATATTGCTGACAACCTTTTTTCGATTGGGATAGACTAAGGCATAATGTGGACCATTGTATTCCCAACACTTTACGGGTTCTTTTCGTTCAAAGTTCTTTGTGTAATTACTGTGATTATTAGCAGGCTCTTTATTTTTTTGATTGTTCTGTGAATTATTCTTATTCCCCTGGAAATTCTTATTAGAAAAATTTCTGGCATTCTTATTTTTAGAATTCCGATTAGGCACAAACTCTTTCTTCTTTTGATCATAATTATTATTCTTTTTGGCCTTCCAGTTGGCCATACTCTCCTTTTTCTGATTTTGTTCATAACAGAAATTTGCTTTCCTCATAGCTTCTTCCAGGTTTTTTGGATTGTCATACTCAATCCTGTCCTTTATGTGATAAGGTAAACAACTAAGAAATCGTTGTACCTTTGATTTTCATCCACAAGGTATGGCACATACCTAAGTAGACTTAAAATCTTACTATTCAAATATTTCATAGTCATTGTACCTAGTTTTAGCTCATAGAATTCTTTAGCCCTTTCTTTATAGTACTGTTCAGATAGAAATTTCTTTTTAAAGTACTTCTTGAATGTGCTCCAATTTATGTTCTTCTCTCTTATACCTTTCACTCTCTTTAAATCTTGCCACCATATATCGGCTTTCCCTGTAAGATTGTAAATAGTCATTCTAGCCTTTAATTGGTTAGAATAGTTATAAATCTGGAAGTACTTCTTCATCCCCGATAACCAAGATTCTACTTCCTCCCCCTTTTAAGTTTATCCATTAAATGTTGGCAACTTGATCTTCTTAAACTCTCCAGACATTTCTTCATAAGGTTTATATTTTCTTTTGCTACTATGGTGGTTATTCTCACTACTGTCACTAGTATAATGAGAATTACGTTGATCACCAAATACTTTGGAAGATGAGCTACTTTCATTTTTAATCTATCTAATCTTTTTATACTTATGTTGGTAACTTATATCTTTCGAATCAGCTCTTTTACCCCTTCCCTCAGTATGGAATCTTTTTATTAGGATCTGATTCAGCTCCTCCCGAGCTCTCAGAATCCTCTCATTTTCTTTTTTAACAGATTCCATTTCAGATTTTAATTCTTTTACTGTTTGTAAAAATTCTGAGTAATTAGTGGTTATGTCTTCTTGTATAGGTTATCTTCGTAAATTATCTTGTTCAGTATAGGGAGATTCCTCTTCTTCATATTCCTCCAGTCTTTCCATACCTGTTATTAAACTCAGAAACAAATTTCTCTGTTGCTTACATTAAAAGAAAACAACATCAACAAAATGATTTAAATTCATTGTTTCATATAAGCAAGTTGAGCTTCCTCAAGGCCTAGTGTTTGAACCTTGTGCTTTGATACCACATGTAATAACCCCTAAATTTCATAAAAATTTAAAATTTTGAAAGTAACATAAAATGTCGAAATACGCAGTTTAGTAACTGCTAGCAGTTAGCGGAAAATGAAACACTTTAACAATTTGTAATAATTAGTTTCAAAATACAAATAACTAATACAACTTTAATTTTTATATTATATAAAAATGACTTGCATTTAGATTGCTGCTAGCTGTACTAATAATTTACTTTTGGCAAGTAGGTGAGAAACTATGTTTGAAATTCAGGGCTTACCTAGCATTCTGCTAACTCAGATGGACTGTTGGTTCTTACAGGTTCAGCAAGTAAGCGAATGATCAAGTAGGTGTTTATTTTTTATGATAGCAAGAAGTATTTATGTAGCATGTTAAGATGCTAGTAATTAAATTGATTATTTAAAAGCAAGGCTCTGATGAGGTAAAGTAATTTCCTTCATTGTTTTGGTTCTAAGATAGTATTCATAGTTTAGCCATAAAGACTATTATCCTTAACATACTTAGTTCTATTTACTAGAATGAGCAGCCTCAGCTCTCTTCAATGGGAAATTTTATAGAGATGCCTAGGTCTTCTGGGTCAGTTTTCATTAAATGAGCCACCTGCTCTGATTCCACTTTCTTCGGGAATCATGACCACAAATATAGGGAAGTTGCCACCTGCAATAGTTGGAAGTGGTTTGAGGATGTTGCCACATGTCAGTTTGCTCTCCACCTAGTCTCATCCACCAATTTCACCAGTAAACACTCTTTTAACAGCTCTCCTAAGCTGTTGTCTCCTCATTTATTTATTTATAAATAAAATATTCTGAATTTACATTAAATATTCTTGACCCCACTGGTCATCAATTACAACTTAGCATAAAATTTAACACAATGTTCCTCAAATAATATAAAATTGTTTTTACAAATTGGGGCATGTGGCATAACAAGTGTCACACGAAACCCCAACCCAGTAATGATTTTCCAAGTAAGGAATGCCAGAACGAGATGAGGCAAGGAAACTTGCTAAGAGCCTTACCCCGGGCCATGAGGAAGAAATCCCAAACCAACAAGTGCAGCCTGTGCAAACCCCAGAGCGCCTTCACATTCACCTATAGACAGAACACAAGGGCATGAGGAGCATGACCGTGCCATAAAGAAAACCAAACAAAGAAATGCATGTTACACAGAGCTGGGTTAAGCTCACCTGCAAATCAATGGGGTCATCTCCATCCTCCGAACGCGTAGATGCTTCACTACACCATAATGCCAATACCATAATACACATAGAATGAATGGAAAGTCCTTTGCCAAGGGTTTTCACCAACCCCGATGGCAATAATGGAACCAACTGGTGGCCATTAACGCTACCATAAATGGGAAGTACAACTAAGAACTGAGTTGTGTCAAGTAACCAATAATCTTGATGTTGTAAGAGTAACTTGTGAATCAATGAATAAGGTGCCTTATTTTGAATCAACTAAGTAAGCCTGCATAACGAAGAATAATCTTACCTCTCAAATCGTCATGGGAGAACGAGTCCCACCACTCCATCACTTTGTTCCCATCAATATAGTTAAGTTAGTTTTCGTTAAATAAACAAAGTATACATGTGCAGGAGAAAAACAATGATATATATAACTCATTAATTCACCGACAGTAGTAACTAAGATATATCGACAGTTTAACTAACAGAATTAAGACATAAGAAGTAAATGAACTAATAAGTCACATAATGGACAAGAGATTAACAAGACAGTGGGTAGAATCCGAAGAGGTTGAAAGTTTAAGGAGCATCTATGTTTCCGCATGAGTACTAATGATCCCTTTTGGGTGGTTATCACTAGCCTATAATTTTATTTTATTTTTTCAATTTTTGGGGACATTACAATGAGTCCTTAGTCAAATTAAATTTCCAATGCAAACCTTAACAAAAGAAAAAAAATGAGAAATGGGTCAAAATAAATTAAAAAATGATTCGGAACTCTTGATCCAGAGAAATACACCCATGAACCCATGAAGGAATTTTGAAGTTCCAAGCCAACACAAGGCAGTATAACCAGCAGCGTTTGACATTTCAAAATCTGTGCTTTCCACATATTGTCCTTTCGTGGATAATCGAAGTTGACATCGGTGGGAATTGAAAGAATATTAGTCTTCATGAATAGTTTAAGAGATAAAAACCTAAAATACAAAGAATGTTCTTGATATAAATACGAACTGGTTGGTTTCATAAAGTTCATTCTCACTGTGCAATGTGTAGAAGTTTTTGATTACTGAGTTGTGCAATGGAGAAAACTGGCTTAGCCTTCGTTGTTGTGTTAGTACTGATGTCGTTAAACTCATGTCGACCACAAATGATAGTAGCAGAATGTGGAGAAGGAGACAATTCTTGCTTGTTAGATTTCAAAGCCACCGTTGTGAAGGATCCGAGCGGAGCTCTTAAATCATGGACGACCATGGCCAAGGATTGCTACAAATGGAAAGGTGTCTCATGCGATAGCAATAGTGGTCGAGTGGTAAGTATGAATCTTGATGCTGATCTACTGAACCAAGCAAATAGTGTGTAGATGAGTGGAACTATATCATAATCCATTAGGAACCTCCTCTCCACACGTTTATTCTTGTGAGTTGGAAAAATATAGGCTGAGTAATTCCATCTTCTCTTTCTCACCTTTCAGCCTTAACCACTCTTTCTCTTGATGACAATAGACTCATCAGTTCCATTCCTTCAGACATTGGAAAACTTGTCAGTCTACAGTCTCTGTCTCTCTCTGAAAACCTGCTTACCGGTCCTATTCCTAAATCCATCGAAAATATACAGAATCTAACTTCTTTGAACTTGGATTCGAATCGGTTCTCTGGCTCCATTCCTTCAAGCATAGGAAACTTGACTCGACTGTCTTTGTTGACTCTCAACATCAGTTTGGTCTTGGGTCCCATTCTGGACTCCATGGGAGATCTGAAAAATCTCACGACATTACATATATCAAACAATTTCCTCATGGGTAAGATTCCTTCCTCATTAGGAAATATGTCAATTCTTGCGGAGCTCTTGGCAAGTAACAATCGTTTCAGCGAAAGTGTTAAAACTAGAATTAAAAGATAATAATGTTTATTAGCAAAGTCGATGAGGAGTGTTCTAGAAATCTTCCAAAAGTAGCATTTATAACAGGTAGCTGAAACAGTGTTTTGATGTTGAAAATATCTCCTGAGAAGAGTGTTCTAGACACTCTCGAGATGTAATATTTTTACCTATAAATAGAACTCAATCTCAGCAAATTGGGCAAGGGCTTTCATCTGAGTTTTCTTAGTTTGTTTGTTGTTTTAGTGACTCTTTCATGGTATCAGAGCGGCCTAATGCTGGGCTACTGGGATGGTAGAAGAATCTGCGTGAAGAAAGGCAGACGAACTAGCCGAGTGACTGAAGGAGAGCAAGCGTGCTGGTGTTGGGGGATGGGCTATGTGATGGTCTGTCATATGATGCTGATCAAATGAAATACCGATTGTTATGTGGCCGATTAACATTATTTCTGTGTAGTAGCCAGGTGTTTGGAATATTTTTGTGAGATTGCTGTGCAAAAAAGGTTTTCCAAAATTGTTTTTAGTTGCCATTTAAATGCTCAGTTGTGCTTAATATTTTTGCCGTGTTTAACAATTAAATTTGATAGTATCTGTTTAATGGTGTTAAGAAGTTATGTGAAGATCACTGAAGTAAGTATGTGCTAAGCTATTTGAGAGCGTTGGATTTTGCTAAATGGAGAAAGCATTACCATGAAGTTGTTGACGGGAAATTAATCACTCAGGTGAAGCCTGTAATAGTGGATTTTTTATATGAGTAACTTTTTCGTTGTAATAACCCGATGAATCTTTGAATTTAGATACTGGTGTCATTATATGTTTGAGTTTTGATTAACTAAGTGGTTTTTAAGGAGTAGTAATTGTTGTTTGGGTGAATATATTTGTGTGAAAAGGGGCATTATTTACTGAGTAAAATTATATTGGAAGGTAGTTTCAAGAAGCTTTAAATATGGCTATAAATATGGGCATAATTCCTGAAATTAAGTTAAATGGAAAGAATTATAATGAATGGGTTCATAAAATAGAACCATTTTTAACAATGAGGAAGCAACATGATTTGGTTAGTGGAAAAGAAATGCCTCCTACTAAACAAAGGGCTCTTGAAAAATGGGATCAAATAAATAAAGAAGCTGGTGCATATATTAAAATTTGTGTGTCTGAGAAAGTGTTTGCTGAAATTAAGAATTTGAGAGATGGCATTGAGATATGGAAAAGGATTAAAGATTTGTATCATAATATTAGTGAGTCATGTATATTAAATATCACTAGTAATTTACACAATTTGAAGTTGTCTAATAATCAAGAAATTGCACCTCATTTAACAAAGTTGAAAGATTTGAGAAATGAATTAGAAATTCTTAGCAAAACATTGATTGAAAAGGAGTTTGTGCATATCATTCTTCGCAACCTTCCTAGTTCTTATCAATCATTCATTAGAGGGCTTGATACTACTGATAAAATTCCTACTATTTTAATATCTGATCTTACTGCCAAGTTATTGCAGGAAGAGCAACAGTTAGAAAAGGAAAGGGAGCCATCAAGTGATGAAAATCATGCACTTGTCTCCAAGAGAAGATCATTTCAATACACAAAGAAATTTAATGATAAGTCAAATGATAAGACGGGTCAGTTTTCAAATCAGTTTGAAGAAAAGAAGCATTATTATAGATTTAATAACAATTGTAATTATTGTGGAAAACCAGGGCATTATGCAAAGGATTGTCGCAAGAAACAATGGGACATACAACAAAGACAACGTAAGTTTTCAAGGCATAAAAGATCTATAGGAGAAAAAGGTAATGCACTTTGTGTTGCTATTAAAGCTAATGTCTTAAATATATATGAATGGGTTACAGATTCTGGTGCAACTTGTCATATGTCCCATAATATGGAGAAGTTTGTTGTGTTAGATAATGATTGCAATAAGGAGAAAATTTTTCTTGGAGATGATACAACATTAGAAGTGATTGGAAATGGAAATGTTTTTGTTGAAGATGGAGTATTTAATAATTTTATGTTGGTTCCCATTCTCAAGTCAAATTTACTTTCTCTGTTTCAAATTGCAAATCAAGGTTACAAGGTTGAGTTTTATAAAGACAAATGCTTAATTAACGATATTAATAATGATTATAAGGTGGTTGCTTCTGGATATGTAGAAAATGGACTTTATAAGTTTGGAAGTTTTACTTCAAATGAAAAGGCTTTGGTTTCAAAAACAAATAATGTGAATAGATTATGGCATGAAAGGTGTTGATGTATATGTAACTTCGGAATGTATTCTTCTATGTATCTTATGTATTGTAACCCGATGTTTATTCCGGGATGTTTCTATTATGTATTTGAGTCATGTGGTCATGCCTCGATGTTCCGATTCGGAGGATTAATAATGTAAACAAGTCATGTCAAGTCATTAGGTAAGTCCCCACAGTTTCGAGGCACTTGAGTTATTATACACTAATTAAGGTGTAGGCTCGGGTAAGTATTTATTAGTCAAGCCTACGTGTGAAAATGCAATTCAAGTGAACGGAAGAATATAAATAGAGAGTGAGACTCTCTATTTATCACACACATCATTCACTCTCTTAAGTAAGGCACACTTGTGGAGGAGGAAATATACTGGGACTAGAAGGCCATTGCTGTTGGGAGATCTCTTACTTTTTTGGTGCTGATTTTATCTTAGAGGAAGTTGCGGGGTTTTCTCCTTTATGGTTTCCCCGAGGAAAATCTCTTTGTGTCTCTTGTCTCTTGTGATGTGTTTGTGTTTTATTGTTGTGCTTGTTATTCTCTCAGTCAAAAGATCCTAAGATCATAATGCTAGCTTAATGTGATGAAAAATTAACATGGTATCAGAGCTAACCTAAGAAGAAGACATTGTGCAACTACAGGAACTAGGGCTTCCTATTTTGTGGATCTTCCTCCACAGATTTTCAGCAAAAGTATGCTAGGATGACTCTCCATTGAAGGGTGCATCTTTCTGTCGATGCGGAATTCAATTTCAAGCATTTTCAGTTTCGATGTGGAAATTAGGGCTTTCTACAGAAGAGGAATTTTTTAGTGATACCAGCATAGGATTTTTCTCCTCATCAAAACCGAAGTTTAGAGACCTGGATCAATAAATTTGGTTGGGTGAAACTCTGGGAAAGTCAAACCCTAGTTTGACCCTGAGCTAGGAGAAACCCTAAATACTAAAACTACTAAGTTTTGGTACAGTCGCTATATTCCAATATTGGTGAAGTCTCAGAAGCGGAAAATTGCAGGGGCCGAATATAAAATCCTGATTAACACTGTGTCCAAAACTCAGCCTCAGATTATCTATATTCTGGGAGATAAGATCTCTCAAAGTTAGGGTTCCATCCTCTTCTAGAAATCATCCATAAACAGGACACCTAGGGTGAATTGCAATATCTTGGGATACAGAGGTACAAATGGAATTTATGAAGATGTTACAGAAAGGGCACGGACTGTAATTTTGGTGGTCTGAAGATCAGACTCAGAAGATGAACTAGTGACACGTGGCATGCCGTACAACTTCGTTGTTCTGAACAGTTCTATAACAGGTCACCTTGGGAAAAGGATAATAAATCCCAAATGGTGAAACCAATTCTGATGAAACCTACGGTGTTGGATCAGGGACATGCGAGGTTAACACAGTATGAAATTGCAAACACATAGGATTAGTAAGTTCGGAGATATCATAGAAACAGTAACAGGAATTTCTGCAGAAGAAATTGGAAATCTAGGGCTTCCTGTTCCGGGAGCTTCCCTCCACTCTTTTCAGAAAAGGAGTACATTGGACAGATCCATTTGAAGAGATATATCTGTATATCCAATTAGTTTTGAAATATTCCAAGTTTTTAAAATTAGGGTTTCTGTGATAAACCCTAGATCAGCAAACTCCGGGACAAGGATGGACACCTCAAATCGGTAAGATCTAATCCTTTGCTATTTCCATTTGAGGTTCTCATTTCAATATGATATATCACATCAGCTTGGTGACAAGCTTGGGGAAGTTGACAACTTCCAAGCTTGGAAGTATTTGATCTCTCTAAATAAAATGGATTGGACACCTACATGAGTATAGAGGTTCCAGTTTCAGAGGGAGACGATGTTAGAAGCCTTTCACAAGAAGAACTTGGTCAAGGCCAAAGAAGACATCATGCTCATGCTGCAGAGGATGATGAACCATCCAGAAAGAGATCCAGATATGAAAGTGAAGATTCTTCAAGCAAGGATGAATATGTTCTGATATCAGCTCTCACAGGTAACATTACTCATGGAAGTGATGATTGACTCATAGACAGTGGGGCTTCCAAACATATGACAGGACTCAAGGAAAGACTATTGATGATGCGGTAGTGATTGGAGAACAAGGAGGCTTGTACAGATTGAAGGGCCATCCATAATAATCCTTGATCCATGACATAGTAGAGCCAAATGAGCTTTGGCATAGAAGGCTTGTACATGTGCATTACAGAGCACTACCTATTGCATTCCAAGCAAAGCATGATGGAGTTTGCAAAGGATGTGCGAAAGGGAAGAATACAAAGAAGACATTTCCTAGCAGCGAAAGCAAATCCAAAGGCATTCTAGAAATCATCCACTCCGATATATGCAGTCCAATGTCATCAAACTCACTAAGCGGGTATGCATACTATGTTTCTTTTATTTGATGATTTTTCTAGAAAGACATGGACTTACTTTATGAAAAACAAAGATGAAGTGTTCAGGAAGTTCAAGGAATTTAAAGCCTTGATCGAGAACCATACTGAAAAGAAGATCAAGACCATTCGATCAGATAATGGTGGAGAATTCAATTCGAATGAATTCAAAGAGCTATGCAAAGAAGCAGGGATTAAGAGGGAGTTGTCAACTCCTTATAATCCACAATAGAATGGGGTTGCAGAACGGAAGAACAGAATTTCAAGCTATTTGAAGGAAAGAACAAAAATCAGAATATGACCTAAAGAATCCAGTTGAAGAATGTGAAGATCTAGAATGCAGAGACCATGCAGTCATAAGAGTCTCTCAAATCAAGAACAACTTGAAGCGGTAAAAGAAAAAGTGAAGAATACAGAAGTGATGATGGCCACCTTGAATGGCCTCCCAGAATCGTGGAATTCATTCAAGGAATGTGTTCCAGAAGGAAGTGATTACTTTCAGCAAACTTAGAGAAGAGAAGATGGGAGCAATTGAAGATCAAGATATCGCCATCCAAAGAATATCCCTCAATCAATGAGGAATACAAAGAACTCAACTCTTGAAGAACTTCTTATCCACCTTAGCTTTTGGATAAGAAACGACGCTATTATGAATGAAGAAGACGATGAAGCTAAAGGCTCAAGAAGGAGTCTATCCTCGAAACAAATAAAGATAAGTATTCAATTGTCATTTCATTATATTATTTTGTTATGCATTTGTTTATATTCAGTTATTGTATTATACATGATAGGATGTTTGCATTAATGACAGAATACTACTAATATGCATGTGATGGGTAAGTAGCTCATGGGGCTATACAAATTCTCCATTGCTACTTATCTAGAATGAAACCTCTTTGCTGACATATTGGATTAGTGCAAAATCTCAATGTTGTCCTGGTAGAGATGGAAGGCATCTAGAAAGTTTCAATGAGATATGGATGAATGTTGTATTGGCTAAAGTAGTTGCATGATCATATATTTATGCATAAGTGTTTGCCAATATAAATATTCCTTATGAAATGTTTCTAACCATACAATTGCATTTGACTTGTAGGAAAGATCTCATACATAATCGCCTACAAGCAAAGAAGAATGAAGACTTGTTTTGAAGAACAAGTGATGACAATTCAAAGACAAGGAATAATATGACAAGTGCAGTGACATCATTGATGCAGAACCTTCCAGCCACAAAGAAGGAAGGGAAGATCAGTTCAAGAAGAATGATGTCTGGGCGTAGTATCGAGACCTGAAGAGAAGTTCATAGTTCCATCATGCAGTAGATGGAAACATCGTAGGATACAAAGCAAGATTCGTAGCATGAGGCTTCTCATGAAGAGAAGGCATAGTCTACAAAGAAACATTTACAGCTAATAGAAGTGAAGTCACATGACATGCATAATCATGTGTGCAAATGAAAGAAGGATTTGTACGAGTTCAGAAGACACCCATGGGATAACGCATTGATGAATATCTTAACCTTTGCCACAAGGTTGATAGAGGATGACAAGCTCACAGATGGGTGCAAGATGAACTTTTGAAGAAGTTCAAGATAGAGGATCTTAGTATCCAGTGATCCTAGATGGATACTACTTGTCACTCCAGTATAGAATGTTTCAGTGCATAGAGTATGGAAGACAGAGGGAGTATGATGCTCCGCTTTAGAGGGAGTGATTGCAGAAGATCCTGAGGTTCCACATGGTACGACAGGATGGGTAGATTACTGATGATTCTAGGCTTTACTGAGAGTAAAGTGTATTTCAACCTTTTCTTCAAGGTTGAAGACAGAAGACCAGTGATGCTCCTGTTATGTGTCGATGCACTATTGTTCTAGGCATGGAGGTGTGCTAGAGTACAGATGGGATCTTCCTTGGACAAGGGAAGTATGCAGTAGAGATCCTGAAGAGATTCAAGATGATGGACTGCATGACCACACCTATGGCATCGAACCTAAAGCTATTGAGTGATGCTTTGTCAGAGTCAGTTGATGCTACGATGTATCGTCAGATGATTGGGTCATTGATGTACCTGACAAACACGAGACCAGACATTTGCTTTGCTGTGAACACCTTGAGCCTGTACTTGACAGATCCGAGAAGTGTTCACTTGATTGCTGCAAAGCATATTCTAAGGTACCTGAAGGGTACAATTGATTATGGGCTCAAGTACGATGTGAATCAGAAGATTAACCTGGAGGGTTATGTTGATTCATATTGGGCAGGCAGTGCCATCGACAGGAAGAGTACTTCGGGATGTTGCTTCAGTATGGGATCAGGTGTGATCTCTTGGTTTAGCAGGAAGCAATCCTGTGTGGCACTGAGTACAGCTGAAGCAGAGTATGTCACAGCTTGTTCAGCTAGTTGTGAGGCAGTATGGCTACGGAAGCTACTATCTGATATATTTGATCTCCAGTTAGATGCTACTTGTGACAGTCATAGTTGCGTGAAGTTGTTAGAGAATCCAGTGTTTCATGACAGGTCGAAGCATATCGAGATCAAGTATCACTATATCAGGGATATGGTGCAGAGAGGAGCAGTGAAGCTCCTGTATGTTGCGACGGAGGAACATATAGCTGATGTATTGACGAATCCATTGGCTAGGTTGAAGTTCGAGTACTTCAGAGAGAGACTTGGTGTTCTCCAGATTGAGGCTTCCTCCCAGAGAAAGTGATGAGACCCATAGCCATTCTGACATGGTGAGAGGATTGGTTTCTTCCATGGTCAGATGTAAGGGCTAAGCCATTCTGTCATGGTGAGAGGATTGGTTCCTTCCATGTCAGATATGAGTGCTGAGATCCATAGCCATTCTGATGAGTAGGTCAGATATAAGGGCTGATCCATTCTGTCATGGTGGTCGGGTTGCTCCCTTCCATGTCAGATATGAGTGCTGGCCATTCTGTTGAGCAGGACAGATGTAAGAGCAATTGCCATTCTAGGAATGGAGGCACCTGGTCAGTTACCAGGAACACTTAGTATAAGAACTGAGTAGCCATTCTGATGTGATAGAGGGATGTGTTCCCACTTGATCAGATGTAAGGGCTGAACCATTCTGTTCATGGCTAAAGGATTAAGTTCCTTCCATGTCAGATGTGAGTGTTGGCCATTTCGATGAGCAGGTCGGATGTAAGGGCAACTGCCATTCTCTAGGAGAATGGAGGGGCCTGGTCAGTTATCAGGTAGCTCAGTCGAGGAGGACTGGGGGCCATTCTGATATGATTGCTGGGATGTGTTCCCCTCATGATCAGATATGAGTGCATGCCCTTCCATCATTG
>LPNX011118410.1:0-28919 GCA_001517045.1 Pseudotsuga menziesii
TAAAGTCAGCTGGGACAAAGGACTGAGTTGTGGTTTTCATTTAAAGGCTTTTCTTTTTTATTCTGCATGGAAGGACACGTGGATGGTTATGTTAATCTAGTGCAACAACAGGATGTTGATCACCATTTTCGAACTGATTTAATGGCTGAATTTGAGGGAATATCTCAGTGATCTCTAACCACAAGACTGGGTGTTAAATGCAACACTTGCTTCTTCAGTGCAAGATTGTAGGCATCGGCTTCTTAGAAAACAAAGGCTTAAACTAATGACTCACAGCTCTATGACTGATAGTTAAACTCTTCAGCTACAAATAAGGAATCATGAACAAACTCCTCCTTTCAACAAATAACTGAGACTTGAAATGAAGGGTATCTTTAATCAACTGAGAAAGTAGCTAACCTTCTGATTCAAGTTAAGAGGAGCTCGGCAAAATATTAATAACACAGACCTGTAACAAATAATTGAAGGAATTTTCTGCTGAAATCACGTGATCTTGCGGGGCAGTTTCGACGGCCTTCCCTAACTCCAAATTCAAATCTGAAAGCACCAGTGGATAGCTTATGATCTGTAGATCAAAATCGACTATTTGAACATCCAAAATGGACATCGGACGGCTGAGAAAATTGGTTTTTTTCAAAGACAGTTTTTTTAGGAATTCTACAGGTTTCGGCAGCTTAGGCGAGCCTCCAAGAGCTCATTAGCTGCCGAAAAGGCTGACTTTCGGCAGCTAACGCGTGAAACTGGCAGAAGGCTTAGTTGCCGAAAGCCTGTTTTCACAGATCGCTTAAGATTTCGCCCAGATCGCGGATTTTCTAGTTGGAATGGCGGGAGGCCGAGCAGAATAAACAAGTTATGAATTATGCCACCATTATCTACAGGAGTTTTGAGCTAGATCAAAGTGAAGTGGGCGTTTTGGCTAATTTGAAGCATCTTTTTGAGGAAACAGCTCTAAGTTCAAAGTGCCACATCATCAAGAGCGTTTCTGTTATGTTCCAATCAAAGTCCATCGAGCCTTGGAAGGCTAATTGCATTTCACCAACCACCGAGCACAAGAAAGGAGACCAACTCATCTTCATTTCCTTGATTTAAGGGATCAGTCCCTATCTTTTTGCATTTACTGTCAGTTAATGTTTTAGTTAACTCAACAGATCCATACTTTTAGGATCTGAAAACTGTTTGTAAAGGCTTTAAAAGCCTAAGAACTCAGACTGAGAGGGGGTTCGATTTTGGATAGAGTAATCTGCTATTGTACTCAGTCTTCTTTATGCTAATACAGATCACAGGTTTCTTTCAGTTTTGATGTCAGCTTTCCATTTTCCTGTTCACTATTATCTGTGTTGTCTAGCTTTGAATGGTTGCTTTTCCATTGTTTAGCTCATAGCCTGATATTAGTTTCTTGAATGTCTCTTGAACCCTACTCTGTACTGGTTTAGTTACATTCTTTTCTTCATCCACCTTTAAAGTTATCTGCTGATTAATCGACTCTTGAGAGCACTGTTTTATTTGTTTATCATTCTGAATGTTTGAATGCTGTACTCGGATTGAGTTGTCCCATTGATCCACCTTTACAAAAAACACAAAAACATGATTTCTTAAGTTACCAAGCATACTTAGCCATAACCACTAAGTAGTTTCTTGGAGTGCTAACAGAATGGAAGAACGATATTTAGATAGAGTGGAAAATGATTTTGTTGTGGAAGAGGATTCAATGAAAGAAAGTAGCCATGGGGAGCGCAAGTATTGTCGGAAGTCGATGCAACTAGAAATCATTAAGCAAGGTATTGGAAAAGGAGGAGATGACCAAGATAGTCGATAGGATCATACAATGGCCACCTTACAACAATTAGAGATGATATGGTGGATGCACAAAAAAAGTGAAGATGAAAGAGCCCTTCCACACCTGGTATCAAGTATAGCATCGGTGACGAAGGAAAAAATGGAACTGTAGTGATGATTGTAGTAACTGGCCTTGGCATGAGGTTATGCTTTCGTTTAACCTAGAGAGACTAATGTAGGAGCAAATCGTAGCCAAACATGATGACGTGAAGCATTGGGATGCACATGCGGGTTAGAAGCACGAATGGCAGAGATGAATTCCGCTAATAGATCGTGACTGTTCGCGATGAGTTTATTTTTGGGGAAATATAGATGAGGTACACCGTCCTAGTGCGTTGAAAACATAGATTTAACCATAGATTGTGTGGTATTTGTGGTTGATTGTCCCTCAAAAAACTAAAAAGGATTCGGCTAGAAAATTTGAAAAGGATCGTGATGGTTTCGTGGCACCATTGGGAGGAAACCCCCCTTCAGCCATTAAGTTGGGACAAGACTTGATTTTAATGCATGGTACCTCTTGTCCCGGTGAAGGGACGCAGACATTAACTCAAAGAAGTTCGAGAGAGTTCCGGGTATGAAGGGAGAGAATAGATAAAAGGGAAGAGCCTAGAAGCGGCGGAGGTCAATCGGAGAAGGTAGAGACGACAGTAAGGTGACTGCGCAGAGAAGAGGACACCCAGTGGAGGCTGGGAAAAAGAATAACTTCGTAGAACCAAGGGACAGAGAGGGAGGAAGAGTAGCAAATAAAAGAATAGAGGGGAAGAAAAGGAAGAAGAAGGGAGGGGAAGAAAAGGAAGAAGAATAGAGGAGAACCGAAGTGAAAAGGATAGAAGAAACAAGGGGAAAGAGGAACAAAGGAGTAAAGGAGAAGGCGACAACAAAAATAAGAAAGTAGCTCATTCAAGGTGGAGAGAAGTAGAAGAGAGGAGCAACAAAAAGAAAAGGAAGAAACCCAGTTAGCAGGAGGACCACCTAGCGCAGATTGCAACAATCTGAGATATATTCTTTGTTTTAAGAAATTCTAAAAATTTCTATGTAAAGCCTGGATGGGACAACAACCAACAGGTTCAATTCTCATGAAGGAGTAAGGGGACTCAAAGCCCATTGTGAAAATTTCAAGGAGAAAGACCTTTGAGTCATGTTCTTGTCATTTGTAAAACCATAAGACTTAAACTTTAATGAATGGCCTTTCGATCCCTGTTTGAAGAGGAATTCTTGGTCCTTTTTATATATGTTTAATTTAGACATTGGTTTGAAGCACCTGTGGTTGTTACAGAGCATGTTGTCTTCTATGTTTCATTGTCATTGCAAGTTGAGATTTTCTTATTGCAGCATTGAGCAGGTTTCAAAGTCTAAACTATGCCATTGCTAATGTTTGTATGTTTGGACCTACTGTGTCCTTCCTATGCTCGTGGGAGTTGTTGAAATAAAGGACCATGTCTGTAATATTTATTTGTGTGAATGAACTGTTTGGTTCTTAATTTGGGTTGTGCACTCTATGAGTTGCAGCCTTGGGGTGTTCATGTTTAGTAGACCCTGCGGGGTTTGCATCACATAGGTACCCAAAGTGTGTTGTGTGACAGTAGTAGGTGCTTGTGATTTTAATGGCACCAAAAATCTTTTCTCATTTCCGGGTACTAAACCCTGAGTATTATCATCTTCAAGCTGAAAGTTCTTTGGCTTTCCTCCAAAATACTTTTTTGATCCATTTTGCATATTGACTTTTGAGAATGCCATAACAACACAATCATAAGGAAGACAGTGATAAAACTTGGAAAAATGATTCAAGAACATTCCTGAGCCAAGAAAACGCCCTTGGAAAATATAGACTACTACATTTGGGGTCTCAATTTGATGTATGGATCAACGTTTAATGAAAACTGAAAATTTTCAATGTCAATTTGAAGTTGAGAAGGAAGAAAACTGGAGAAAAAATCGATGAAATTTTAATGGAACATCACTTAAGCGACATTATGGGGCAAACGTAGCTTAAGCTACACTCCAGAGCATTGCTTAAGCTACCGCTTTGGAGCGTCGCTTAAGCTATGCTCCAAAACATAGCTTAAGTAGGGATTTCCCTTTTCCTGATGTCATAGCTTAGATATTATTTTTGGTATTCAGTGTGTACTCGCACCCGATTCATGTCGGGCTTTGAATTCTTCAAGGATGTTGTTGATATGTTCGGAAATATATCTATTCCTTTGACCTCACCAATTGTTGAAGACGCTTCGCAATGGAGTTCATACCCAACATACCATCCTTAGAGTTCAATGCTCACTTGTAGTGGTGGTGGCTGCACGAACATTTAATGTTGGCTATCTAACATAGAGGCTTGTTAAAGTCAGCACATTAATGCACATAGAATGACGCACTATTTGAGGGCGACCCTTAGCAATGAAGTAAGGTTGAATCTTATGGACATTCTTCGTAGAATAATTTCTTAGGGAGTCGATTATGAGATTGGAAGTGAAGATGCTCTTATTCTCTATTTAACACAAAATAGTACTAGCCAATCGAAGTAAGATTTTGTAGATTGATCAAGATCGAGAACTTATAGTTTTTTCATAATTTTAGAGGTTGAAAAATGGGGACTCTTGGAAGAGTTGTCTATATGGTAGGGTTTTTGATTTGAGAGATAGGGCAGGCCATTGACCATCTTGAATGTCGTCTTCAAGGCAATTATGGCTTCTAGGAGCAATGTAGGTTATTTCCCCCTCTCTTTGTCTTTTAATTTTATCTTCATTTTCTATCTTTTCCCAAATCAACTTCGACATGGACTAGCTTGAGCTCAAGGGAATTTAACCTTGATCACTTTTGCTTCTTGATAATTTTGAAGATTATTGACAAGAACCCTTGAGTTGATGTTTCTCTTGATTGATTTTGATTCGAAAACACTTGTGATAAATGTCATTTTCATTGTTCATGTTTCCCTACCTTTACCCAACGAGATGCCATAGAGACTTCATATGCAGAAACCTAAAACCCTAATCATTTGACCTGCAAAATGCTATATGCAATCATGACTTTGGATGATCTTCATTGGTAATATCTAATGTGTTTGTGGTTCAGCTGCAAAGATGGTGCCATGTTAGGTTAGCCATGGAGGTTCATTTTCCCAAAGACATGATTAAGCCATTGGGTTAGTGCAAGTTCTAGGTGATTTTGACAAAAAAGTGCCTTTTGTCATGGCACCTTAGTCGAAAGAAATCATTTATGTTTATTAGTTTCTTGATTCTCTTCGGTGTTAATAGGTCATTGGTTGGGATCCTTCTAGGCTTTGAGAGGAGAAGGATGCTCATTGGGTTTACGGTAGCAACATGTTTTTGTCCAATTGAGAAGAAACAAAGCTTCTTTTAGATCCTGAAACTTCTCCATTGAATTAATGGCAGAGTGGCCATTTCAAGAGGCTTCCCAGGAATCGGTTTATCCTTCGCTAATCTCTCAAAAACATTGGTTTGAAATAATAAGGGAAAAACATTAGACCAAACTATTGTTGAAATTTGTATCAAGTTAGGGTTTGAGATAGAAAATTTAAAATTGTACTTTAATGCATAAAATAAAATCTAAATCAATGCTAGATACAAAACAATACAACTATAATACAATTAAAACATAATTTTCATCTCTTTCAACTTTAACACTCCTTAGTGATCACTGTGTGGAAGTTGGTTCTTGAGATAGAATTTATCAATTGCAAGGTACAAGAAATAGAACATAAACAGTAACGACAACACTCATTAGAGGAAATTTGGGGTCTAAAATGGGGCTTATAAGAAAACGAGCCATCATTATTTCTTAATGAGCTGGAATTTAAGAACCAATAGAATTTCAGTAAAATGAGTCAACCATAATGGTTGACTTGACATATTTGTCATAAAAAACTATTTTTTGTTCGTATTTTCAACATATATCCCTGTGTTTTTACTCAAATTTCAAGTGGGAGCACTTGTTGGATGCATAATTAAGTTTCACATCCAACAAGTGCTTCCGCTCGAAATTTGAGTAAAAATATAGGGAGATATGTTGAAAATACGAACAAAAAATACCTTTTTCTTTCTTCCTCCAAAATTAATAAATAATATTTTATTATTTTCCTTAGGAGGTCCATTTTAGACCTCAAATTTCCTCAATGATAAAATACAAGTTAATGAACAAAACTAATAAACAATAACACTAAAGAAAGAGGGAAACAATGATGGTTTAGACCTTTCTTATACTCGGATATATTTTAGATCAGATCATGTCTCTTTGAAGACACAACACTACAGGAATTCTGGACATACTTGAGAGAGAAATAGTACAGATGTAGTAGGGTAAAGTTAGGCAAATACAGACCTTATATTATTAACCAAAACCTATGTTGCCAGGGTACCCGTACTCGAGGGTAGGGTACATGTACCCGTATCGGGTACTCGTAGGGTACGTATCCTGTCGTACCCCATACTGGGTCCATGTATTCGAGACTCTGTTTAAAAAAAAGGGGTACTTATAAGCGAAATGGTAAGTCGTACCCCTTGTTGGGTACTTCGTACCCCACGTTTGGGTACTCCGGGGGTACGACCGACTCAATAAAATGCAATTCATTGGGGAAAATGTAATGACCCCCGCCAAATTTGGTTGTTAACTACGTATGGAGTCTGGTTTAGGACTTATGTCAAACACTTTGCAACACTTTACATTCATTTATAATGAATGTTTTTATGGTTTTGTGTTCGGCACTCATGTAACATAATTTGACTACCAAATGTGCACATAAAAAATATACATATGTATTTAATATTGAGAAATAACTCACATCAACGCTGGAATATATTTGGCAATTTTCAATTTTTTATTGCCTGTAACAACAATACAAATAGGTGTCTAAAATAAGATTTCAAGTGTACTTTCATGTTTGAGTTTGATTCTCTGTTACAGATGCCTGGTACAATGATTTATCAAATTTTATGTAACTTCCAATCTTCTAATTGATATCTACTGAGTCTATGATTTATCAAATTTTCAATCTGAATGTTCACTGTTCAAATAATCATCGAATTTATAATTATGAATCATGATTCATAATTTATGAAGAAATCTATATGCATGTATGATGTGACTAGACACACACACACACACACATACATATATATACAGTACCCCTAACGTACCCAAGTACCCTTTTTCAAAAAGTGGCGTCCTTGTACTTGTCCCCGTACCCAAGTTTCTTGGCAACTTAAACCAAAACAATCCATAATTGAGAGTGGGATCTTCAAATCCTTGCCCAGATTGTAGCAACACTTTCATACAGGCAAGGACACCTTCTAAACATACTCAACAGTACCAAAAAAATCATAGCCCAGTCAAGAACAGCTCAACAACTCACAAGTGGTCACGGTCTAGGTTTAAAAGCCCACAAAAGGTCATACCCAACTTATCAGTCCAAGACAAGGTCACGACCTGCATAAGCAACCCATAATAGAGTCAAGCCCAACTTAAAGACCAACAAGAGATCACAACCTAGACTAAGGAAGACCTTCAGTAGGGTGACAAATCAGCCCAATCACCCAACAAGTCCACGACCCAGCCCAACAAGGCCACCTTTCAATTTTAGACAACCCCACAAGGACATGTCTCAAGTCTAGCAGCCAACAAAAGGGGTCACGACTCAGTCTGGGTAGCCACTAGGAGGTCACAACCCAGTTTGGGAAGCCACTAATAGGTCACAACCTAGTCTGGACAACCACTAGGAGGTCACGTCCTAGTCTCATAAATAGAAACAATAAGGTCACGTCCTATTCCAAAGAGCAACAACAAAGTCATGGCCCATTCCTAGAGCAGCAAGAAAGTCACAGCTCACTCCAACAAGGCAACAAGAACCTTAGACGTTAAGCCAAAGCAGCAGTAAACCCTAGATGTTAAGCAACAACAAGCCCTAACAACAAACCCTTGGCGTTAAGCAACAACAAACCTTGGAACAGTCACTAAAATGAGATCTCTAAAGTTTCTCTTGTCAAGACACAATAAAGCGAAGATTAAGACTTAAATTTATAATCTTGTCATGTCTTCTAAAAGGGTCATTCTACTAACTCGAGCTTTTAGGAGTGTTACCAAACATAACATAAAATAATGTTAGGTTGACTTAGAATAGGGTACCAATGATCAAGTGGTCATATAATATAAAAACAATAAAATTAAATCATCATAGCAAAAGGGTCAAGGTACCACAATCAAGATGGGTGTTAGGAACAATAGGGAAACATATGACCAAAAGTCAACAAGAGAGGTCACATCAAGGTGGGAAAATTAAATCATCATAGCAAAAGGGTCAAGGTACCACAATCAAGATGGGTGTTAGGAACAATAGGGAAACATATGACCAAAAGTCAACAAGAGAGGTCACATCAAGGTGGGAAAACAACCCTTTCACCCACATGACCAAGGTGTACTATCAAGGTGGGGAAACAAGACCAAGGAATTTAATCTTTCTCTCTCAAGGTATATTGTCCACATGTGTTCCATACAATAACTATTAGTTTTTATCATCATGGTGTAAGGGAGGCCCAAACTGGATGATGTGATCCTCTGGTCCTCCTGACTGCTCCTAAAGGTCAAGTGCTAGTGACATCATTAAGGGGTGGCCAATCCATTGAGAAATAACCTAGAAATAACCATTTAGGAGAAGAGGACATCACACATCATCACTTGGTTAACTGACTAGGTATGTATCTGCAGGAATCACTTGGTCCTAGACTAAGAATCTGCCTAGTCCCAGACCAAGAAGTCTCTGTTTCAACTTGTAGGATATGCTTGGTCCTCGTGACCAAGAAACTGTCTGGTCCCAAACCAGAATACCCTAAAGACATATAGGGGCCCTAGCCACATGCTAGGGACTTTGCCATGGCATCAACCTACTTGGTCATAGACCAAGAACCCTAGGATACTGCTGGGGGCCCTAGGGTACCTTCTAGGGACTTACCCTACTTGGTTCATTGACCATGAACCCTAGTTAACTGACCAAGGTGCCATCCTTCCTGAGAATGGGTGTCATAGTTGCACCATCTTTAACAACTATTCGAGATTCGGGATCCACTGGGGAATTGCCTTAAGTTTAAAATGGTTTTCAGAATAGCACTTGTCAAGTATTTGATTGCGATAAATTTGATCTAGAATGCTTTAGGTTTAGATAGAAATCTATAGACTAGCTTGGCTGTTAGGGCCTTGTTTATAATATCCAACTATTTTAATCCCAATCCTATTGCTCCACTTTGGGAGGGTAACTTCTCTCTAGGACATAAGGTGCCATCTCCTATCATCTTTGTAATATCTTCATAAAAACTTTCTAAAGATGCTTCCAATCTTGGTAAGAACAATTTTTGGGGCTAGGAGGACAACTCTAAGGAATATTTGGATAACTGTTAAAATGGGTGAGATGCATATGAGTTTTCTAGCCTTAAGTATACATTTATTTGCTCAAGATTCTATCTTGTGTTTGATCTTATCTATTGTGTTGCATCAACTGATTCCGTCATAGTCAGATGCAGTGAGTGGGTATCCGAGTTATTTAGAGGGAAAGTCTCATCTCTTAAAGACAACGATTCAATTACTTTTTGATGGAATCTATCCCTATGCTTAATAAAGCAGACCCTGAACTTTTTAGAGTTGATTTTTGGGCCTGTCCCTGCTTCAAAAACCTTTGGGATTTCTTGAATGCTTTTGCTTCTCTGATGCTGCCAATCCCCATTAATAAGATCTACAAATTGTGAGTGGGATAGCAATGGAATTTTTGAGGTCTTGACACCCTTAATCAAACCTTCATTTGTGTCCATAACCAAAGTTCCACCAAGGGATTCCATGAGAATGGTGAAAAGGAATAGGGAGAGAGGGAGACTTTTATTGAGCCCCCCTAAAGGCCTTGAAGAACTCAGAGGGACCCCCATTGATGAGAACAACAAAGGAAGTAGAAGAGAAGCAAGGATATACACAATTGATCCATTGGGCCAAGAAACCAATTTTAAGCAGAACTTCTTGAAGAAAGTCCCATCTAACCTTACTGTAGCCTTTCGCTGGATCAAGCTTGAAAACATTCCATCCTCCTTCCTTGTCTTCAGAGAGTGAATGACTTGTATCACATGGCAATTGGAGATTTGGTGTCTTGATAAATATCCTCGTTCCTCTAAAAATAGTACCTACAATTGAGGTTTAAATCTCAAAAAAATAATATTGGTTATAATACTATTTGCAATTGCATAAGGATATTTGGCCTAAAGCTAGCAAAATTCAGGGCTTGCTCCTTTTGGAATTTTTTATAGAAAATTTGCATATAAGGATTTTATCATAGCTCTTGATTTCTTGGATTCTCCAACTGCTTGTAGGAAGTCATTTTGAATGGTCTCCCATACCATCTGAAAAAGTTCAATAGGGAATCGATCAAGGCCAGGTGCTAGGTGCTTTCCTTTTTATCATCAAGAAAACAATATATGAAGCTCAAGCTCTTGAATGGGCTTAAGCAAGCTCTCTTTTGCCTCATTGGAGACTATGGTTGGGATAGGATTGAGAATTAGGTATTTTCTGCTTTAAATCTGTCTCCATAGCTAAAAGAAGTATTTTGAAGTAATTTACTGCTTCCACACAGATTATTATGACCTTCCATTTCATTAGATCTCCATTGCTTGCTCTCATTTTAGAGACATGTTTAATTGATCTTTGACTAAGGCAGGCTTCATAAAAGAATCTAAAGTTATGCCACCCTGCTTGAAGCCATTGAATTCTAGATTTTTGACACCAGAAAATCACCCCTTTTTTTAGTTCTTCCCCAACTTGCCTATGAGCTAAGCTTCTTATGTAGGAAAAATAGTGATATGATCTCTATTTCAAGAGATGTTTGAGGGGTTTTCATTCCTAGCTCAAAGGGTTCCTTCTCTTTAAAAGTATTCCCAAAGTCCATAAATGTGGGACTTATATCCCACACGCTTCACAAGCACTGATCCTCTGTGGAAATAGTTTTTGTTCCCTGTAAACTCAACTCAGAATTAATTACAAGGCCTCTGTCTTGCCTTTGTTGTAACCTGCACACAAACAACCAGTTCTTGGCTTCCAGGCTTGAGTTTTTTCGTGTTTGATATACTCTGTGGTCAGGTGTCAACTGAGACACACTCCTCTGTATGTGCAAAACTCCCTCATAGATTCAATCCAATTGCTAAATCCTCCATTCGCATTTCCCCTTGAAAAGAAGGCCCATTCAACTTATACAAATATGAAGTATAACTGTATAAAGTTAAATTGAGTGAATAGAATGCATGCTAAGTCCTAATTGTGTAAGCATGGTGGTAGCTCAACAATGCTAGGCTTTTCCAATTGTGTAGGTATGCAAACACCACAAAACAAAAGTATAACCCCTGTCACACAAACATGCTTTGGGCAACGTATAAGCATGTATATCTATCCACCATCAAAGCACTGTCATCATTGTCCTTAATGACCTCTTGATTGGAACATACAGTGAGGATTTGAATATTCTTTAGCTCTGAATTGTGTTATCCAAATACAAACACTATCCAAAACAAAGTTTTATACACCCTTTTACTTCACAATACTCCAACAGCAAGGGATAAATATATTTGTGCTTGTGTGTCAAATTCATCTCCACACAGGATTTATAGTGCCTTCAAGCTCTGCGCACAGGCTGTAGGTTTCACTACCATCAAAAGGAGAATGTTCAAGCATCAAAAGAATGCCAGTCCAACAACCATTATACTAAATGACTCCAGCTTATGTACATAAATTCTTTGCCTATTGGTGCCTCCATGTGGATCTTCTTTCAATGGTTTACTTTATGTAATGTGATGCTAGAAGCAATTTTCAATTCACTGTACTGAAATTCTCTTATGATTTAGCCAACTGGTGTGAGTACAATGTTGAGAGTCGTGGCAAGTGATGGGTTGATTTACAACATTCACCTAACATCTGTTTTTATTACCATTCTTAGAATCCCCTTTAAATTAATGTAATTCTCTCTTACACAATGCTTGTCATTCATTTCATATAAGGCAATTTTTGTATGGGATAACAAAGCATAAGCCAAACCATTAATTAGTGGGGTGCATGCCTTTACATTGCTTTAAGTAAAAGGAGAGTTTTGCCAACTGTAGCTTCAATGGATATGTTAATTGCTCACTGTAGAGTTCAATGTATATCGAAGGGAAGAAGGCACGGTATTCAAGGCTATGTATGGCCCAGCAGTGATGCAGATTGCATACAGCTTGTTTGGGGTGTGTATGGCCTCAAGAAACAAGGAATTTCCGAGTACAGAGTCACAGACCTGTTGGAGGGTGCATAGGACTTCAATGCTTATGCTTTTACTGCATACTGCCTATGTGGATGCCACTGGCCTCAATAATCATAAAATGTTGTTCTTCAGGGGTGGAAATCGAAGTTTGGATTCTGAGTTTGTCAGTACTTGTTTTAGCTTTGGTGGCGATTTAGTGCTCTTTGCTAGTATTTTTAGAATTTCTTACATAAAAGGAGTAGATTGCTTTCTATCTGTACTGTGTTGATCCTAATCTAAAACCTTAAATTTATTCTTTTTAATAAGTCCAGTTGGTTTCCATACCTTTTTGGGTCTGTTAGGTATTTGAGGATCTGATCTTCTCTCTTCCCCTTTCTGTGATTTGAAGCCCTTGTCTTCTTCTCGGTTCTTTTGCAGCTTGTAAGGGTATTTTTTCTCGATATGATTGTAGTCGTGACGATTCCTGAGCCAAATTATAGTTCCACTCATCATTCTCTATTTTGATGGACCTTATGACTGCACATGGTTTCTCATGTTTGTAGATTTCTTCACTTATTCTAACTCTTTCAATTCCATTCTTTTAATTTGATTTCCTCAATGTTTACGTAGTGTAGAGAGATGAAAGGGAAAATTCTATATTGCACATTCTCTTTGCAGCTTTCTTCTGTAGTGTGCATAATCCACATGAGATTGTAATTCCCACAATCCATCCCATGTGGGCTTGCATTTTGTGTCCATGTGGGAATGTAACTCCCACACTTACACTATTTTATCCTTCTGTGCATATAAATCCTTGGAACTGAGAAAATTAGAGTGTCAAAAGAGGCATGGATGTCCTCTATAAAAGCCTGTCCATCGCCACTTGTAAGCACAACATTTCGAGTCTTGCATGAAATCCATATTGTGCAAGTTTTTCCTTCTCAATTTCAAGTAAGTCCATTTTATTGTTTGTGTATTCTGAGTTTCTTTGTATATTGCATTTTAAAGGCAGAATGTTCTGCAGGTGTTCCTACAAAGAAGAGAGAAAGGTATGCTCATTGTGAAGATGCTATTCTTTCATGCTGTTGAGCTTGAGAAATTGTAGGTTCAATGAAAAAAAGTCGTCTTGAAGGAGTCCGAAAATCAACATATGCATAGTCTTCAATCTTAGGGTCTAAGGAGCACTATTGTGTAATGACATGGCCCACATATTATCTATTTGCACTATTCTTTAATGACATGGTTCACACATTATCTGCACTGCATTTAAACTGTGAAATTGTTTCTGCTGTGTTGGATTCCATTATAATGAACCATTGGTTGACTGGAAAAATGAGGCTCTATTGTCGAATTGGTCACCTTCAACTTAGTGATGTTGTCCAGAATGACTTATATTTTAGTTTCAGTAACTGTTAGCTTTAAAAGTTAAATGTAGGTCACACATTAGACCTCACCTGGAGAAGTTGAAAATTTGGGTTTTTTTATAGCTTTCAACCCAATTAATAACTTTTTCAGCGTTTAAACATATATGCAAAACATGGGCATGTACCCCTTTCTCCTGCACCCTTGAGTTGGGAATAGTGGGACTCTGTAATTGAAACCTAGAAGGGGAATATGTTGCTCAATGATGTGATGTCATTGTAACAAGTATGCTGCGCAGTGGTGCCAACCGCTTTAAAACATTGAATGCTAGTGTTATCACTCAAAGTATAGCTTCCACTAAAGGTATCCTATCGAAGATGGTAGAGGTGAGCAACTAACTAAGTGACACCGCAAGGGCCTTGTGTACTACAGATACACAGTATTTGTCACACCAAATGGGCTCTTGTCACTTTAGATCAAGCTGAAAGCAAGATCAAGGGGGAGACCCTGATTAGCCAATGAAGGCTAATAACCAAACAAGACAACAAGCCAAGTATACCCAGATGAAATAAAACATGCTTTGAATGGTGGAAACTCTATATCTAAGGAAAGACTAAGGGGTCACAAGATTAGGGTTTGGTTGAGGATGGCTTTAGCTATGAAAATTGCTTAACCAAGAGATTAAATCCCAATAGTAAGTTTAAAGTATTAGATCTAGGTGATCAAGTGCCTTAGGAAAATACCCAAATCGCGCCACCTAGGGTTTAATCAAGGAGAAGTAAAAAGGACGTAACTAGGGTTTGAATAAGAGAAGAAACTTGACTTTTCTCACTTGATGCAAGATTTGACAATTCGAAGGAGTTCAAATGACACCCAATTGATAGATTTGAGAAAATGACCAACAACCCAAGGAGGGCGAATTTCCTAGAGAAGACCAGTGCTAGATCAATGGGTAAATGGAGTAAGTTTCTGTTTGAACTTGGTGTGTATAGGTTTTTAGTGATTTTAGACTTGGGGTTTTGTTTTATAAGCTTAAATAATCGATGGATCTATCAGATCTACAAATCAAGGGTTTTAACTTTGGAAGTAAAAGATTGACTAATGGAATAGATCCTGAAATGCCAAAAATAGGCTGAGAAAAACTTGGAATACTTGCGGCCGCCAAGTACGATGACGATCCTTCCAGTTTGAAGCAATTACAAGAGGGTTCAATGCCAAGTCTAGTGAGTGTGTATTGCTCTCCAAGTGACCAGTGCGCTCCTCTCCTGCAAAAACAACAATCTACGCTAAGTAAGAATCGAATCGCATGAGAAAAATAAGACAATGAAAGATAAATTAAAAAGCATTAAGATGATCAACAAGATGCAATAGAGATACTCCCTAAGATGAAATCGATTTGAGGAAGAGAGATGGAGTCTCCTCACAATAGTGCCCCCATCAAATCGCTACCTTCACCATCCACACGACGCCTGGAAAAAATGTTATGGAAATAACATAGATCCACAAGAATGCCAAAAAGAAAAGTCTTTCTAATCGCGCATAAGAAGGTTCGACAAAGCTTCAAAAGATTTTCTCAAAATATTTTTATTATTGCCAAAAATCCAAGAGCCAAAAGTCCCTTACAAATGAGAGAGTTTTCAAATATCTCTAATAAAAGATCCTAGCTCCAAAATGATAGAGGGATATGATTAAAAGATAATACATCCAGATCAACAATTAACATTGTGTCAAATACATAGTACATGGATCACTCAAAAGAAGGGGGGCACACTCCCTTAAAAACGCCCTAGGGGGGACGGAAGTCGTGACGGAAGTCATAACAAGTGACTAGGTACATCATAACACCAAGGTGGTGTTAATGTTAATGTAGCTGCGAGAGCGATTCTCTAGGAGGATGGCACCCTAGTCAGTTAACTAAGGTTCTTGGTCAGTTAACCAGGTTGCGTAAGTCCCTAGCAGGTACCCTAGGGCCCTCAACAGTCTACTGGGGTTCTTGGTCTGGGACCAAGCAGGTTGTAGCCATGGAAAAGTCCCTAACATGTGGCTAGGGCCCTTATCTGTCTCTAGGGCATTCTAGTATGGGACTAGACAGTTTCTTGGTCACGAGGACCAAGCAGATCCTGCAAGTAGAGATAGAGACATCTTGGTTTGGGACCAAGCAGATTCTTGGAGTGAAACCAAGCAGTTCTTGTAGGTACATACCTGGTTAGTTAACCAGGTGGATCTTGGTTAGCTAACCAATATGATGATGTGTGATGCCCTCCTCTCTTAGGTCTTCAAGATGGTTGAGCTAGGTTGTCTTTCCACTTGGTTAACTAACCAATATGATGATGTGTGATGTCCTCCTCTCTTAGGTCTTCAAGATGGTTGAGCCAGGTTGTCTTCTCAAGGGACTGGAAACCCCTTGATGGAGTCACTAGCACTTGACCTCAGGAGCAGTTAAGAGGACTACAAGATCACATCATCTAGTGGGGACGTTGCTTATATGGTGATGATAGAACTTTCAATTAGTGTATGGAACACTTGTACATTTGAGAGAGAGATAAATGAGTTGTATCCCCACCTTTATTAAATCTTTGGACTTGTGGTTAAAAGGGTTGCCTTCCCACCTTGTGGTTACATCTTTGGTCTTGTGGTTTGAGGGATGTTTACCCATCCTTTATTTTTGGTGATTAGCATTGTGATAGCCTAATCTTGTATTGACCCTGACTTGTTGGTCATATGTGCTAACACCCAGATTAAGCATGTCACCCTATCTTCTATTTTGACCTTTAGTACCCACTCTTAAAGTCAACAAAATATTAAACTATAACTTTATGTTTGTTAACCCTCCTAAAAGAAAGGATGTCTTGAGAAACCGCAAGTCAATAAAGACTTAGAAGGGGGATCCTTTTAGAATTCTTTAAGAGGTTATAAATACAAACCTAATTCTTCATTGTGAGCACATCTTCAAGTGGCATTTTTCAAATCTGATTTACTGTGGCTGATCTAGGGTTTGTTACAACTTTGTTGATGACATCTAGGGTTTCTACCCTCTCTTTGGTTGGGTGCTCTCTTATTTTGTGTTCTAGTACTCCTAGTTGCCCCTCTTGAAAGTCGATCCTTCTTCTTACCCCTCACACGTGTGAGTCGTGGAATGTCATTGGAGTGTGAATGTTGCTTGTTGCCCATGTGGACTATTTTGTGGAGGTCGCTACTTCTGTTGGTGTTAGGATTATTAATACTACCTTTGACCACATCCTTTGACAAACATAGTCTATTTGGCAATTTCCTAGCTTAGGAGGTCATCATTACTTCACCAGTGCATGGGGGACATATCTAGGGGACATCTATGACTTACTACACATATCTGCATGAATTGTGGTGCTCTAGGGATCAATCCCTATAATTTAGAAACCCACTTGGAGTGCCACCAACAGTGTCCAGCAGTTGACTCCAGTAGGTCTTCAGTTATGTCCATTTATGCTCCGATCCCCATCAGTTAGATCACTCCTAGACACACTAGCGCTAGTTTCCATGATTCAAGGGAAGTAGGGCGTATTTACTCACCTACTCTTCCCAGTTAACTGTTTGTAGACTGAATCAGTGATCCGAAGTTGCATTAGTGAGTTCTAGTGGTGATTTTCCCACAGCAAGTTAGCTCCTTAGTCAGTCCAGGTTGGTGGATTCCACTGCCTCTTTTGGCATTTGAATTATCCTATATGTATAACCACTGTATTATTGTTTACATATTATTTACTAAATATGAGGATTAATACTAATTAATGGATGAATATCGTTTGTTCCAATTATTGGTCTCATGAGTGTTTTATTTTCCATAGATTATTGATCTAAGTTTATTAATTGCTTCTCTCTCTTCTACAATTCTCCATTTAAATTCTGCAGGCTTGATGATCCTATGCTTTATTGATTTTTACATGGTATCAGAGTTGGTATCAAGGCCAACAACAAACCTCAGAAGCTTCCATTGACGCACCAGAAGTAGTTGGGTTCCACATAAATCCTGGAATTATTGCCTTGCTCCCTCTGGATTATGTCCAGAGAAGTCTATCCAGGTGTGAAGCACTCAGAGAAAGTGCATATGTTGAAGTGGATAGTGTGGGACTAATTTGATTCAATTTGAATGTTTTTTGCAGTGTCTTTTGTAGGTTCAACTTCAATATGGATTCGAGAGTATCATTTCCTCTTCTTACTCCATTTACAAGTTATTCAAAGTGGAATTTGAAGACTATTTCATCTCTAAAGAGACAAGGTCTCTGTGAGATATCTATTGGAATTGGTAAAGAGTCTTATGAAGAGCGAAATGACTGTGATAGAGCTTTTGGAACCATATGTCTGGCTATTTCTCCAAGCATTCGCTACCTTATTGATTCAGTTGAATTCCCAAAGGATCTCTAAACAAGATTGGTCAGACATTTTGGCACAATGAGGATAATTCTAGCAATTTGGAGAGCACACCCAAAACCTCCTCAAGTGTTCTTCCTTCAAAAGTCTCACCCTCAAGTCTCTCTATTAAAGTTGTTCAAGATGAAGAATTAACAGAATCTTCAACTCGTTCAATTTGAATTGGTAAAAGACTCATTGAATAGACTCCTCCTCCTGTTGCTCCAGAAGTTCATGAGATCTTTGATATCTCATCTACTCATACAACTGATCTAGAAGAAGACATTCGAATCTCCATTATTGAAGAAAAAATCTTCTTCCATCCTCCTCAATCATTTTCTAGTGATTCTTCTATTCTAAATTCTGTGCAAAGTTTGCCAGTGATTGCTTCAAGAGCTGAAGAGAAATTTGATTCCTCTCTCCAATCATGTTGCTAGTGTGCGTAGAAGTGATATTTTGGATGTTTTGGAAGAAATATCAGATTTAGTAAGTGATCCATTTGCCCTCACTTGTCCAATTCCTCCAGTGAATTCCTTCTAGATCACTTGCACCAATACTCGGAGCTTTGTGCATCTGCCATCTTAGTTGCGCACTTGGGACTTTTCTTCCACATTCTTCGAGCTGCTTTGACCTTATTTGGTTCGAAGTTAGACTCTCAAGGCCTCTCAGTTATGCTTGTGACTGATCTCATCAGTTTTGATTTGAAAAATCAAGCACCTCAAGTCTCTTTCAAAATCACTGTTGGGGATTTGACGTCAGTCTCTTCTTATAAGTTTGCTGAAATTAAATTTTGTGAATCATTGGATATTTTGGAAGCTAAATCATATTATGGATCTCAAGCATTTGCTCTCCATGGTCCCAGACCTCCTCCTTCCTTCTCGATCACATGCTCATCTCCTCACAGTGCTAGTAAAGATGGAGACCTCTTGCATTTGCTTGGACACTTGCTCGTCACACCGGGAGATGATCTTACCTCACATGGTTCAATGTTCAAAGCTGCAACATCTTGGTTGCTTGGGTTTACCTCACATGGTTCGAATTCTCAAGCACTCTTGCTCTTTTGTCAAATTATCTTAGTTGCTCTACATGGTCCCAAAATCTATTATGCAGTTGTCTATGTTCCTTATCAAGTTGAGCACATTCCTCTTCTTCTCAAGAAGATTGTCCCTCCAAACATCTAATCAAGTTCACACCTACTTGGATTTGGAGTAGTTTATTTATGGTATATTTCATAGTCCATTCTTGATAGAGGATTTTCCCCATGAGGTTTTGCCTCTTTTCTCATTTTACATGGACAAATAATTTTTTACATTTAGATTCTAATGGGTGACCTTTGGTCTTAGTTACCAAGGCCCAGGTTGTCCAAAGTTAGGATTAAGGGGGGGTGTTAGGAATCAGGATTATTAATCCTAGCTTTGACCACTTCCTTTGACAAGCATAGTCTATTTGACAATTTCCTAGCTTAGGAGGTCATCATTACTTCACTAGTGCATGGGGCACATATCTAGGGGACATCTACCACTTACTGCACTTGTCTACATGAATTTTGGTGCTCTAGGGATCAATCCTTATAATTTAGGAACCCACTCAGAGTGCCACTAATAGTGTCCAGCAGTTGACTCCAGTTTATATTTAGTTATGTCCAATTATTCTCTGATCCCAATCAGTTAGATCACACCTAGACACTCTAGCGCCAGTTTCCATGATTCAAGGGAAGGGGGCATTTACTCACCTACTCTCTTTAGTTAACTGATTGTAGATTGAATCAGTGATTTAGAGTTGCATTAGTGAGCTTTAGTGGTGATTTTCGAACACTGAGTTAGCTTCTGAGTCTATCGAGGTAGGTAGATTCAATTGCCTCTTTAGGCATTTGAATTCTCCTATATGTATAACCATTGCATTGCATATTATTTACTGAATATGAGGATTAATACCGATTAATGGATGAATATCATTTATTCCAATTATTGGTCTCATGAGTGTTTTATTTTCCATGGATTATGGATCTTAGTTTATCAATTGCTTCTCTCTCTTTTACAATTCTCCATTTGAATTTTGCAGGCCTGGTGATCCTATGCTTCATTGAATTTTACAGTTGGGCTGCCTGCTACCCACATGGACTGTTTTGTGGAGGTCGTTGCTTATGTTGGGCTGTCTACTGCCACGGTGGACTGTTTTGGGTAGGACGCTACCCTTGTGGAGTGTGTTAAGGTTGCCATTTATCATTTGTGGAGGCCACTGCCTGTGTTGGGCTGCTTGTTGCCATCGTGGACTGTTTTGGACTATGTCGTTGCTGGTTTCTGGATTGTTGTGTCTTGTATGTGACCACCAAGACTTTGTTTAAGGGTTGCTACGACAGTCACTTCTTGCTTGGACTTTGTTTGGGTCTAATTTTGGGTTTTAGGGTTGTGTCTTGTTGATAATACTTGATCTAGGGTTGTGATCTACTTGTTTAAACTTGTCATCTGTCATGAGGATCGTTTTCAGGGTTGTCGCTGACTGTTAGGGATGCCATCTCTTGTATTAAGGCTTCCATCTGTTATGTGAATTGTTCTTAGGGCTGCCCACTGTGTGAACTGTTCTTAGGAATGCCAACTGTCATGTGGACTGTTTCTTAAGGGTGTCACTACCTTGTTGAGGCTACTGCTTCGTTGAGGTATGATTTTTGAAAATTTTGAGACTGCCATTAGTTACAGGCCTATTGTACCCTCTCTTGTACATGTCTAAACTATAACTTTATGTTTTGTTAACCCTCCTAAAAGAAAGGATGTCTTGAGAAACCGCAAGTCAATAGACTTAGAAGGGGGATCCTTTTAGAATTCTTTAAGAGGTTATAAATACAAACCTAATTCTTCATTGTGAGCACATCTTCAAGTGGCATTTTTCAAATCTGATTTACTATGCTTGATCTAGGGTTTGTTACAACAGCTCTGTGGATGGCATTTAGGGTTTCTACCCTCTCCTTGCTTGGGTGCTCTCTTATTTTGCGTTCTAGTACTCTTAGCCGTCTCTCTTGAAGGTCGATCCTTCTTCCCCCTCACACGTGTGAGCCGTGGACTATCATTGGACTGTGAATGTTGCCTGCTGCCCATGTGGACTATTTTGTGGAGGTCCTTGCTTCTGTTGGTGTTAGGATTATTAATACTACCTTTGACAAACATAGTCTATTTGACAATTTCCTCGCTTAGGAGGTCATCATCACTTCACTAGTGCATGGGGGACATCTACCACTTACTGCACTTGTTTGCATGAATTTTGGTGCTCTAGGGATCAATCCCTCTAATTTAGGAACCCACTCGGAGTGCCACCAACAGTGTTTAGCAGTGGACTCTAGTAGGTATTCAGTTATGTCCATGTATGCTTTGATCCCCATCAGTTAGATCACTCCCAGACACTCTAGCTCCAGTTTCTATGATTCAAGGGAAGTAGGGTGTATTTACTCACCTACTCCTCATTTAACTGATTGTAGACTGAATTAGTGATCCGAAGTTGCATTAGTGAGCTCTAGTGGTGATTTTCCCACACTGAGTTAGCTCTTGAGTCAGTCCAGGTTGGTAGATTCCACTACCTCTTTTGGCAATCAATTTTTTCTATATGTATAACCACTGTGTTACTGTTTACATATTATTTACTGAATATGAGGATTAATACTAATCAATGGATGAATATCATTTGTTCCAATTATTGGTCTCATGATTATTAATTTGAGTTTATCAATCACTTCTCTCTCTTCTACAATTCTCGATTTGAATTCTGTAGGCTTGATGATCCTTATGCTTTATTGAATTTTACATGGTATCAGAGCTGGTATCAAGGCCAACAACAAACCTCAGAATCTTCCATTGATGCACCAAAAGTAGTTGGCTTCCACATAAATCCTGGAATTATTGCCTTCCTCTGGATTATGTCCAGAGAAGTCTATCCAGGTGTGAAGCACCCAGAGAAAGTGCACATGTTGAAGTGGAGAGTGTTGGGTTTAATTTCATTCAAATTGAATTTTTTTGCAGTGTTTTTTGTAGGTTCAACTTCAATATGGATTCGAGAGTATCAGTTCCTCTTCTTACTCCATTTACAAGTTATTCAAAGTGGAAATTGAAGATGATTTTATCTTTAAAGAGACAAGGTCTCTATGAGATATCTATTTGAATTGGTAGTCTTACGAAGAGCTAAATGACTGGCTAAATGACTGTGATAGAGCTTTTGGAACTATATTTCTGGCTTTTTCTCCAAGCATTCGCTACCTTATTGATTCAGCTGAATACCCAAAGGATCTCTAGACAAGATTGGATAGACATTTTGGGAAGCACAATGAGGATCACTAGAGCAATTTGGAGAGCACACCCAAAACCTCCTAAAGTGTTCTTTCTTCAAAAGTCTCAGCTTCAAGTCTCTCTGATGAATTTGTACAAGATGAAGAAATAACAGAATCTTCAACTCATTCAATTCGAATTGGTGAAAGACTCCTTGAAGAGACTCCTCCTCCTGTTGCTCCAGAAGTTCATGAGATCTCTGATATCTCATCTTCTCATATAAGTGATCCAGAAGAACACATTCGAATCTCCATTGTTGAAGAAAAACTCTCCTTTCATCCTGTTCCCCGCGGATCCTTCTCCCTGTGGCCCTCGGCTTGCGGCCCTCCCTGTGCCTCCTGCTCCTCGCGCATCTGCTCGCACACCTATAAGCAGTGCCTCCTGCTCGTGCGATCCTCTGCGCGCGGCCTCCTCTGCTCATGCGATCTGCGTGGCCACTGCTCTCCCAGCCTACGAGAACTCTGCTCCCGCGGCTTTGCTCCTCGCGCAGCCCTTCGCGTGTCCTTTCTACTCGCGACTCTTCCTTCTCTCTGCTCGCTCGCTCGTCCATTTTTGCCTGCGTGGGCCTCCCTCTGCTTACGTGACCCTTTGCTTGTGCAGCCCGCACCCTAGCTTGCAAGATCTGCGTCCTTTCTCCTCCCACCAACACCAGACGAAACCCTCGACTTGCAACCTACACCACCTTCGCGTCCCTTCATCTTCCAGCCAATATGACCCCTCCTCCTCTTGAAACTGCAAATTTTTACACCATGGAAGGCCCAAAGGAAATTAAGGAGACGAAGNACCCCCTTCGCGTCCCTTCATCTTCCAGCCAATATGACCCCTCCTCCTCTTGAAACTGCAAATTTTTACACCATGGAAGGCCCAAAGGAAATTAAGGAGACGAAGGAATTTTTAGAAACCCCCACCCGGGACTTCAACGACAGAGGACAATTAAGATATCTCAAGCAATGTAGGAATAACCCGAAATCTTACAGCCCCACATACATTGCATTGGAATCATATTTCTTGTTTTGGACGTCCCAAGTTAAACAAGTACTAAGGAAATTGGAATCTCTCGAAACGAAAATAGCAGAGTCCGCTTGGAGGTAAGCTCCCTTGCTGTTAGAATTTCGGAAGTAGAAGGTGATAATTCATCCCTCAAGAAGATGATACAGGAGATCAAAGAGCAGGAATCCTCTCACCCCCAAAACGAGACACTACACGCAGAAATCCAGGACCTCAAGACAAAGCAAGAGGAAACTAGATCCCAACAGGCCTCCTTCAAATAGGAAATAGAGTCGCACATTAACTCATGGGCACAGGTAGTTCGAGGGAAAAGACAAAAACACTCCCCCTTTCACTGCAGTTGAGGAGGTCGTGCAAGCCAAACTAGTTGAAGAACGGACCATATGAGCAAGGGAATTGAATTTGAAAGTAAGAGGTCTTCCTCTACCTCTTCCCTCTTTAGACCCTATGAAGGTAGGAGTTGGGCTCCTGCGAGATACCCTTGGCATACAAGATATAACCTTGGACAAAGCTTGGGTGGGTCACGACTCCACCCTTTTTATTAGATTCTGAAATGCAACAGATAGGTTCTATGCCCTTAGAGCTAAACAAAAATTGTTCACACTTCCCAACAAGATATTCCTTGACAAGGACCTCACCAAAGCGCAGGTTGCAGAGCTTAAACAGTCCAGGGAACAGGTTGCGGCAACAAGACAGGAAAGAAAATGGGCGGTTATCAGGAATCTTCGGATGGTTATTCGAGACTCTTTTCCCCCAGGATGGACGCATCGAACAGGAAGCTCCAAATGACAGGATCGACTGGAGAGACGTTAGGGAACAGGCATCACTATACGCTGCTTGAATGGAAATGGGTCCTTTTGGTCATCACCAGGTCTTCTATATGACACACTCGCATCGGTTGATGTCCTCCTCGTGACTGAGACTCATGCAAGCCCTGTGCAGTCTCTCCCAGACATCACAGGTTACCTGTGGTTCTCAGTTTGCAGACAGGAAACAAGGAGTTCTAGTGGAATCATGGGATCGGGAGGAGTTGCTTTCTTGGTTAGAGAATCTCTTCGGAACAGGGTCTCATTGATGGCTGCCGACGAGCACGCCAAATTCATGTGGATACGGGTTAGGACCAGGATCTCCCCTCTGGGATACATCTACTTTGCAGTTTGTTACTTTCCACCCGGGTCCTCACCCTTTGCTATCCACAATGGAGCAGACGGGGACCCCTTTATGGACATGTATACTGGCATCACTCAGTACTTTGCTGACGGGGAGGTCATAGTTATGGGAGATTTTAATGCTCGCACTAGAGACCTCCAGATCCCTCTCCACGACCGATCTGAAGACGTGTTCTATACCGAGGGGATTGACCTAGCCTTGGTAGGTCTTCACCGAACTTCAGAAGATGCCTTGGGGCCCACTACAGCTTATGGAAAACATCTCTTGCAGCTAGGGGAGTCCCACGAGTTGCTTATCTTGAACGACCTCCCTTGCTTCTCGGACTCTCACTTTTTCACGTGCCGACCACATGGAGGTGGGGCTAGTGTGGTGGATTATGCTCTAGCTAGCCAGAACTTGCTCCCTTTCATTCGAGACCTCTCTATTTCCCCCATCCCTCTAGCTGACCACGCATTTCTTTCTCTCTTCCTCTAGTTTGACCCCCCTCTTCCAACCCCCCCCTCCCTGCCTCGGGTCACCTTTCGCTTTGACGAAGGCGACCTGGACATCTTCTTCTCCGCTCTACGCCGGACTCTTCCCCCTGAAGCCCATTTCTCCTCACTCGACTCGGCCTCTGCCAAGTATCAATGCCTCTCATCTGTAATCTGGGAGGTTCCACTTAACTCCTTCTCCCACTCCACTCGTACACCTCTACCACCCCTAAACCTGGCTCTTGTCCCCTGAACAAGTGGTACGATGAAGAATGCAAAAACCTCCATCAAGAACTCTGTTGTTCCTTCCTCCACTCCCGGTCTACTTATCCTCAGTCCTGACATTCAAAGGTCTTACCGTCGTATCTTTTGTCGCAAGAAACGACAATTTGTTTCTTAGAGAAGACGAGAACTTTCATCTCTCCTTGCCCATTCCCCCAAGCACTTCTGGTGTTCTATCCTCTCCTGCCGCTGCCCTCTCCCATCCGACCTTAACCCTGCTTCCATGTTTTCCCACACCTCCAATCTCTATGACATTCCCGGCCAGGCTGTCACGTTCCCTCCCCTCCGAGAGGACGCAACCCATGAGCTACTACTATCATTTAAGCGGGGATCTAAGCCCCATGAACATAAAACAAATTCATTGAACTAACAACATGTACAGATGCATGGCAATTGCAAATACAACATAAGCAAATACATTTATTTAAGCATTCAACATGTTCGTACTAATTCATAAACAAATGCAGTTGTAGAGATAAAATACACAAGAAATACTTATCTTGAAAATGAGTTGTCTCGCAACCAGCTATGTCGCTGCAACGTTCCACCCAACCATAGGCTAGTGTGCTCGGCAATCTCTCAGCACCACTGCAACCCCCGAGCTGGGCATGATTCCCACAAGGAATAAGGGAACACTAGCAGGCTCACACATAGCTAAAGATATATCAAAATTTAGCCAAGCCAAAACTACATTGGGTTTATCAGGTTGCTAAGGAGGTGGAAAGCTTGAACTAATAAGCTAGTGAGCTCAACCACAGAGCTATGGACACCTGCACCAGATCTGGCTTGGCTTTTAAAACATCTACTCACCCAACACAAGCAAGCATTCCCTTCTCTGCTACACAGTCCCTCGGGCTATGCCTTCCCTTCCAGTGCTCTTCAGGGTGTGCAAAGAAGAAAACCAACCCGTCGAGATCTGTCTGTGAGGTTCCTTCCTACACTAGGTTTATCAAGCTAGTTCAGACCCAATTCCACTCCAAACCAGTTCAAACCAAGGCAAAAGATGCACACACAGCAAGATACAAAATTCTAGGTTGAGGAAAAACGTTTTGCAACAAAAAACGGATTGGTAAAATGGGGAAAAACAACCCAGAATGAGCAATTCGAATTCAGCAATGATTCTCGGCATTGCATGAGCCAAATCGACTGCTACAAACCCCAAAATCGTAATTCTTTGTAGGCCATTCACTCTACAACACCAAAATGGATTTCCTGGGCATGCACAATGAGGAAAACGACAACAATTTGTGAATGAGACCCAACACTGAGCATTACCAAAACAACTTCCAGCCATGGGGAAAATGAAGAAAAATTGCTGCCCATGTGAGGGAAAACGCACAGGTAGACAAAAAACGTGAAGGAGAGATCTCTCCGAGCTTTCCCTGCGTGAGGAAATGGAGGACGTGGGTGAACAATAGAATGGGCATGCATTTTTGGGTGTTAACTTGCCACATAAGTCAAAATCACGTTCCCTAAAAACTGATGGCTTCTCCAATTCGAATTTGGACTCCTATACTCTTCCCATTCCCATGCAATAACTACCTCAACCAATTTCTGGCAGTAATAAATGATTGGGTGAATAAGACAAGAAAGGTTGTTGACAGTTTGATGGGTTATCCCTTTGACATTTGGCTTTTCCCCATTGGCTCAAAGGTTTGAATATCCCCCCCCCCTATCCTTAGGAAATCATGCCCCCATCTCTTTAATGTTGCATTGGCATAGCTGGTTGTGGGTATTTTAATTAAATTGCATATTTACATGATGCCCAAAATTATAACGTGCCTGGCTAGCACGAAATACCATCGACATCGATTTTAATCGCTAAAACATAAAACTCTAAATCGATGGTGGGGCTTTTTCTTTTAGCTCCTCACCATGATTAATTACAATATATACATCATATACATTTTTAATGCAAACGGGGTCAAAACCGAGTGTTACACAGGCCAACATTCAAGTTGCTTCCCTTCCTTCCTCTTGCTACCTCTTCACTAACAACGATGTCACGGAGACCATCCGGGCGATGAGCAGCAGCAAATCAGCAGACGAGGAAGGACACCAAGTAGAGTTCTTCAAGTATGGTCTCTGGGTTCTAGTTAGCTACTTGGCTAATCTCTTCAATCACGTCGTGCGCGAAGGGTTTCCTCCAGTTTGGTCTCATCATATCATTTATCCGATTCACAAGTCAGGATCCACTTTTGATCCCAACAACTACAAAACGATTAGAGAGGTTGTTTACAAGCAGTATGTCCAGGATACTTGGGTCAACCCTCCGGGAGGATTGCGCCCAAAGATGGCCTTTTATGCTGAACACTTCTTGGAGATCAAAGACAGGCTCATTGTCCGACCCCAGTACACGTTTCACCATTGGATGCATGCTCTTCGGATCCCTCTTGGACTGCTCAGAGTAGGATCCCATAGACTTCGGGTAGAGACAGACCACTAGATCGATCGATCGGAGAGGGTCTACCAGTTATGCCATCTACAGGAAGTGGAAATCGAGCCACACTTTATTTTCAGATGTCCTATATACTACGAGATCAAAGGATGTTTCTACTGCTTGTTTAGGGGGCCTCAAACTCTACCTGCCTTCTTCAGATACACAGATCAGAGATGCTTAGCACTTTATATTCAGGAGGCTCTCAGACTTCGACCGTAGGTCCTCCAGCGCCCCTCTACAACGGATACCACATAGAGGATCACGACGTTCTTTAGCGTGCTACTACCTTCTAGGGGCACCAAGAGATCTACCGACCTAGATACCAATCCAGTCCCCATATCGGTTAAGATTGATGGTTCTTGACCCACGAGATCTCAGCGGCAGCTTTGCACCAGACCTTCCTTCGAGAGGCGCACAAGACCCTCCAAACCTCGTCGACATCACTCCATAGGACGCCACGCGCCCACCAGCTCCTATTCGGGCCGGCACACACTATTACACTTCCCTCAGTTTTCCTCTTCGGTCGCGGATGTTACGAGTACTAGACCTTCCTCGATCGTCTTGGCTCCCAGATCCTATCCACCAGAGCTTCTTCGCCCTTGTGTAGGGTTACAATGTTGAGACTGGGGCGAGAGCTCTCCCATGCTTCATCCCAACTCGCTTTGTACACTTCTACTTCATTTCTATCTTACTTCTTGTATTGTATTTCTTTTCTTAAGTGAGATCATTTGGTCCTCCCGCATGCACGAACATCATTGTAACTGACAGTCCTGTTGGCCTACTTTGTGGACATAAATAAAATTATCTTGTCTTATCTATTCTAAATTATGTGCAAAGTTTGCCACTGATTGCTTCAGGAGCTGAAGAGAAATTCGATTCCTCTCTTTCCAGATTTGGGAAGTGATCCATTCGCCCTCACTTGTCCAATTCTTCCAATGAATTCCTTCTTGATCACTTGCACCAATACTCAGAGCTTTGCTAAAGAAGGAGAAAATTGTGCATCTACCATCTCAGTTGCGCACTTAGGACTTTTGTTCCACATTCTTCGAGCTGCGCTCACCTTATTTGGTTCAAAGTTAGAGTCTCAAGGCCTCTCAGTTATGCTTGAGACTGATCTCATCAGTTTTGATATGAAAAATCAAGCACCTCAAGTCTCTTTCAAAATTACTGTTGGGGATTTGATGTCAGTCTCGTCTTATGAGTTTGCTAAAATTAAATTTTGTGAATCACTGGATATTTTGGAAGCTAAATCATATTATGGATCTCAAGCATTCGCTCTCCATGGTCCCAGACCTCATCTTCGTTCCTTCTTGATCACATGCTCATCTCCTCACAGTGCTAGTAAAGATGGATAGCTCTTGCATTTGCTTGGACACTTGCTCCTCACATGGGGAGATGATCTTACCTCACAT
>LPNX011118410.1:29832-51334 GCA_001517045.1 Pseudotsuga menziesii
ATCTGAGTGAGGTTGCCCGGATCTGAAAGATGAGTGCATGGATCTGAATATGGCTTCCTTGAAATTGCTCAAGTGATGAAACCCTAGTTGAGGGTTAGCTGAGAAAAGATGGATGCCCTTGGTTGGGGCAAAAACAACCTTCAATGGAAACCTCGGTAAAATAGCAGCTTCACCTATCAGAGCAAGCTTGTGTAATAATAAGAAGACTTGATCTTCTTTTATAGTCTTCATTCACCTGTTAAGTGGGCCAAAATTAGAAAAGATAAAATAATAATATTTTAATCTTTTCCTAATTTCACTTTTACCTTATTACCAAAAAGGTCTTTTTATTTATCTTTGACTTTTACCAAAAGTCCTTATTTAATTTTGACTTTCACCTGTGGTCCTTTTCCTGTGGTACAAAAGTCCTTATTTATTTTTTGACTTTTGACTTTAGCCTTTTTCCAAGTGCCCCTGTGGTCTTTTTGATTCCAAAAGTACATTATCATAAACCAAGAGAGTTACTAATGCTTTTATCTCACACTTTGTGTGACACCTAGATCTGGTACTAGGGTAACTTAACCAAGGGTAGCTAACCATTGGAGAAGTACACAAAGCCCATAGATAAAGGGTCAGAGTGCCACACATGCCTAGACCCAGTCTAGGTCTTATAGTGCCTTCCTGGTAATAGACCAGGTGCCTCCATTCTATGAGAGAATGGCTACTCAGAACTAGGCTGAGTCTACCCAAGGGAGAACTAGTCACTCAACAAAGAACTAGGCTGAGTCTACCATTCAACAGAATGGTCACTCAACACTGGGTTGAGTCTACCCAAGGGAGAACTGGGTCTATATCATGGTCTCAAACCAGATATCTACCATTCAACAGAATGGTCACTCAATAGTGGGTTCAGTCTTCACCGTGGTCCCGGACCAGGTGGTCCCATTCTCCTAAGAGAAGGGCTCTCGATGCTGCTCAGAAAAATCAACACTTCCTCTCAGTGAGAGAGGCATTCTCTGCTATACCAAGCTTGTCACAATAGTATACGAACTTTGATGTTGTCAAAGGCTTGGTCAAGATATTTGCAATCTGTTCATCTGTACGAATGTACTGCAACTTTAGGGCACCTCTCTGCACTAGGTCTCTAATGAAATGATACCTCATTTCAATGTGTTTCGATTTATCATGAAACATTGGGTTTTCTGAAAGCTTTATGCAACTTTGATTATCGCAATGGATGATCGTTGAGTCAAGCTTTCACTCGAACAGATCAGATAACAATTTTATGATCCAAACTGCTTTCTTGCAGGCATCACTTGCCGCAATATACTTTGCCTCAGCTATACTCTGAGCTATGGAACCCTGCTTCTTGCTGGACCAAGAGATCATTGCTGATCTCATACTGAAGTAGTAGCCAGAGATACTTTTTCGGTCAACTGCACTGCCAACCCAATCTGAATTTGAATATATAGATAACAATACTCCACTGCTGGAAGTATACCTGTAACGAACATAAAATATATAAATATTAAAAATAATATTAATAGATAATTATTAATTAATAATTAATAATTATCAAAGAGTCATGACTGTAGGTTGGAAAGTCACGAATGGACGTATATAAGTCCGACCATTGTAAATGTATCATATCTATTCTATCATCAATTTATATATTATTATGGCTTATTTAATATTCCAAGTATTTTGGTAATATTATTTGTGAAAGTGAATAATTATTCACTTCATTGGTATCAGAGCCTCTTTGGCTAGATTCCGGCCTTTGGCCATTTTATCGGCTTCTAGCCATTATTCCAGGTTTCTTGAATTGGGTCTTTGACCATAAAAATAGAGAGTAAAAGGAAAAAAAAAAGTGAGAAGTAAAAACAAAATAAAAAAGAAAAGAGAAAGAGAAGAACGTAAAAAGATAAAAAGTAAAAAGAAAAAAGAAAAAAAGGAAGAGTAAAAATAAAAAATAAAAAAAGAGAAGAAGAGAGAAGATCCCATAAAAAAAGGAAAGAAGAAAACAAAGGCTCGTGGTTTTATAAAACAAGCTTGTGGTTTTATAAAACAAACCCTTTTTGGATATTAAATAATAACTCATACCTTAATTAGGTTGAGTTTAGTCTTTAATTCTCTTTATTAAATAACATAAAAGCTAGAAGTGCATAAAGAAGTGAGATTGAACCTGGGTGGGGAAGTTAACAATCATTCCTCCCAACCACCCAATCTACTCACATTTTACGAAACTTAAGGGAAATAAAAGATCAAAAAGGTGCATATTAATTGATACTAAAAAGCAAGTGAGATTGAACTTAGGTGGGAAGTCAAAGGAAAAACAAAATCGAAAAAAATCGAAGACCATCATCACCTAGCGTGGAAGAAATCAGAGATCATGGAATCCGGTTTGCGACTACAAATAGAGAAATTAGAAGCCAAGTTAAAGCCTTATCGAAGAGACAATGAAGAATTACGAACTCGGAAGTAATAATTAAAATACATGAGATGCAAAAAGAGCTCAAGGAACAAAAAATTTCCGATCAGAAAAGTCATATAGAAAATTGTCTGCCTAAATTGAGAAATTAAAAAAAAATGAAAACGAATTTAATCAGAGATTGAAAAATCAAGATATAAAGAAAGAAATAAATGATTATGAAGTGGAAATAAAACGATTGAACAAAATCATTAGCGACAAGGATGAAGAACTAATGCAGATACGACATAAATTAGAAAATCAAGAGTCAGTGATCGACCAGTATCGACAACAAATAAAAGTTCTTCAACAACAAAATGACGACTCTAAAAAGACACATAAGTCGGAGATTGCAAAAAGTAATAAAACACTATCCAACAATTGCGAAGAAATTTTTAGATTAAGGAATCGTAACAAAACACTAGTCACAAAAATTAAGAAATTGAAAAATAGTCGGAAGACAGAACAATTTATGGAAGACATTGAAGGGAAACTTCTAGACAAGCAGGAAGAAAATGATTGCATCAGAAGTCATAACAAAGATCTTAAGGAACAACTTAAGAAGTCTGAAGATGACAGAAACGAGCAAGTAGAAGTGATTAAGAAGTTTCAAAATGTTTACGTGCAGTTGGAAAACAAGTTGGAAAAGATGCAGAAGGAAACCTTAAAATCTCAAGGGACGAAAATACAACTTCCAACTCAAAAGACGATACTCGTAAAAGAAAATGACATTATGAAAATTCCCTATCAACACCCCAACCATAAAAACCAAAACTCTAAAAAGTGGGAAATGTCGAAAGATAATGATACTAATATGATCAAAGCTCCTAACGACAGATCAGTCGGAAATCCCAATAGTCAACAACAAATCAATTTAGGATGGATTGACTCATCCACATATCGAAAGTTATGCTCTACACTTAGCAGTTCGTATCGACATGTTTCTTCAGCCACGACATCACAAAGAATGACGCGACAACATTATAAGGCTTTGAGGACAAAGCCTTTCTAAAGAGAGTGGCAATGTAACGAACATAAAATATATAAATATTAAAAATAATATTAATAGATAATTATTAATTAATAATTAATAATTATCAAAGAATCATGACTGTAGGTTGGAAAGTCACGAATGGACGTATATAAGTCCGACCATTGTAAATGTATCATATCTATTCTATCATCAATTTATATATTATTATGGCTTATTTAATATTCCAAGTATTTTGGTAATATTATTTGTGTAAGTGAATAATTATTCACTTCAATACCTGAGCCCATAAGTGATAGTGCCTCGCAAATATCTGAGTACATGTTTGGCGGCTACCAAGTGTATGTACTTCAGCTCTGACATGAACTGACTCAGTGCATTCACCGTGTAGCAGATGCCTGGTCTCGTATGCACGAGATACATCAGGAAACCAATGAGCTGTCTATATAGAGTAGAGTCCACACTCTGTGAACTAGAGGCCGAGTCTTGCGACTTTGTCAAGTTGGTAGTCATTGGTACGCTCATGGACTTGCAATCCTACATCCCAAATCTCTGCAAGATATCCACTGCATACTTTCCTTGTGTTAGGAAGATCTCACCTGGCTTTTGCGAGACTTCTAAGCCAAGGAAGTAATGCATCAATCCGAGATCTTTCATCTCGAATTCAGAGGTAAGCTCCCTCTTACACTAGTCTATCAACTGTTCATCACCTGTAAGAAACAAGTCATCTACATATAGAACAAGTATCAAGACATGATTATGAACAACTTTAAAGTACAAGTTAGAATCAGCTGTACTTTTGGAAAACCCCAAGCTATGGAGAAATCCATCCATCCTGGCATACCAGACTCTTGGAGCATGTTTCAGTCCATACAAGGCTTTCTTCAGTTTACATACATGGGTCTTCTTCCCATGAGTAACAAATCCTTCAGGTTGTTCAATATAAACTTCTTTCTCAATCTTACCATTGAGAAAGGTTGTCTTTACATCCATCTGATGCAACTTCCATCCAAATACTGCAGCAAGTGAAATGATGGTTCTAATAGTAGTATACCTGGCAACAGGAGCAAATGTCTCGTCATAGTTAATTCCTCTTTTCTAAGTGAAGCCACGAGCTACAAATCTGGCTTTATACTTCTCCACACTGCCATTAGCAGCATGCTTGGTTTTATAAAGCCATCTGGAAGTCACATTTAACTTCCTTGTTAGTCTGGGAACAACTTCCCAAACATCATTCTTCATGATTGACTTGTACTCTTCAATTATGGCATTAGCCCATACTTGTTTACTTGCTGCTTCTTCATATGATGAAGGTTCTGAACTGATAAGCTGACTCATAAGACCAGAGTACTTATGTGGTCTTATGCTTTCTCTGAAAGTCGTAGGACGAGCTTTATGCTTCTCGGCTTCTTGTACAGTCTCTTGATACCAAGCAGGTCTCCTTTTGGAAGGAGGAACTTCAAGTAGTTCTTCTAGTGGACTTTCAATGTTCTCAGGAACTTCTGGAATTTGGTCATCAAATTCCTCTTCCTCCCTTTGAATTTCTGAATCTGGAAATTCAAGTTGAGCAACTACATCTTTTGGTGAAATATCTAGTGGTTTACGAAACACAGCTTCCTCATGGAAGATCACATCTCTACTGACCTCAATGTTCCTTTTTCTGGGTCTATATACTCGATAAGCCTTCGAGCAATCACTGTACCCAACAAATATACCTTTCTTATCAGAAGGCTCTAGCTTGGCCTTTTTCTCTTTTGGTACATGAACATATACAGGAGTACCAAATATTCTCATGTGATCAACTGCAGGTTTCTTCTTGGTGAAGACTTCTTCTGGAGTCTTCTCCCCCAAGATGCCATGAGGGCTTCTGTTCTGAATGTATACTGCAGTTCCGGTAGCTTCAGCCCATAAAGACAAAGGAAGATCTAGATAAGTGATCACGGCTTTAATTGCCTCACAGATCATTCTATTCTTCCTTTCTGCAACCCCATTCTGCTGAGGATTGTAGGGCACTGTCAGCTCTTTCTTGATTCCTACTTCTCGATAGAAATCATCAAACTCATTAGATTCATACTCACCTCCGGTATCTGATCTCAAGATACGGATGTGTCTGCCAGTCTGATTTTCAATCAGTGTCTTGAACTCTTTGAACCTGTTAAAGGTTTCACTCTTGGCCTTGAGGAAGTAGATCCAAGACTTTCGAGAGTAGTTATCAATAAATAAGACATAATATAAACAACCACTCAAAGAGGGTGAAGACATAGGCCCACAAATGTCAGAATGAATCAAATCCAGAATGCCTTTAGATCTACTCTCGCTTTTGGGAAAATATTTCCTAGTGTTCTTACCTAGAGCACATCCTTTGTAGATTCCTTCATGTTTTGGAGAAACTTTTGGCATACCTATAACCATCTTCTGCAATCCTGGGAGGGCTGTGTAGTGAAGGTGTCCAAACCTTTTATGCCAAAGTTCACAAGGATCAACTGTGTGATGTACCAAAGTATGAGTGGAAACGTTGGAAGCCTTGTAGAGGTCTCCCTCTCGAACCCCAATCTGTATTGTTGAGTCTAGTTCTGTGTCTTTTCCCATAAATAGACCTTCTTGTCCATGAAGAGGACTCTGTGGCCCTTGTCTTCTAAACCAACAACAGATAGAAGATTCTTCTTTAAACCAGGAACATAAAGAATATCATCATTATGAAGAACCGTACTTGAGTCAAGTTGAAGTGAAGTTGAGCCAACTCCTTCAATCTTATAAGTGGAGTCATCTCCAAGTTCTACCTAAATGGTGAAATTCTTCTTTCTGTAACTGATGAGGGTACCACGGTTACCTGTCATGTGCCTGGAGGCACCACTGTCCACCAACCAAGAAGTGGAGCACGCTGAGAAAGAACCAGTTAGAGCAGAAATCAAATAGTATTCTCTTTGAGGCTGATCAGTTTTATTAGCCTTGGTTTTCTTCTTTTTCTTTGGTTCTTCATCTTCTTCTTCCTCTGCTTCTGCAACAGATGCATGAAACCTTCTCTTGGGTTTCTTCTTGTTCTGCGTACAGTCTCTAGCATAATGTCCAAACTTGTGACAAGTATAACATTCAATTTTAGACATGTCAGAAAACTTACCCCGAGGTTTCTTACCCTTCTTTTGCTGAGGGAAAGGCTTCTTGAACTTCTTATTCTTTGCTGCAAGTGCAAGATTGTCCTCCTTGATTACCTTGTCAGTGTTCCTTCCTCCTCCTTGTATGCAATCATTCCAAAGCCTTTCAAAGGTTAGCTGATTTTCTCGTCCACAGACGGATGCCATGAAAGTTTCCCAAGAGCTTGGGAGACCATCAACCACTGTTTGCACAAGTTCATCATCATCAACAGTAATACCAATAGCAAGGAGTTGATCTCTCACCTGTGCAATCTTTGTGAAGAAGGAACCAACACTTTCATCTTTGTTCAGCTTCAAAGTTCGTAGCCTCTTCTTCAAGACTCTCTTCTGACTGGGAGCCTTCTTTTCATATAGGTTTACCAAAGTATCATAGCATTCTTTAGTAGTCTTCAAGGATGTGATGTTAGGCATCAATGCCTCTCTGATAGAATCATAGATGATATTTCTAGCCTTACCTTGCTTCCTCTTGTAAGCAAGCCTACCAACATTTGTTGTTGGCTTTTCTGTGACATTAAGAACAATGTCATACAAGTCATTCTCATCTAGAATGGCTGTCAATCTGGCTTTCCAGGAGTTGAAGTTTGCTGAACCATAGAGCTTCTCTTCTGGTTTGAAACCACTGGTGGCCATCTCTGTCACTTAGTCAAATGTTAGATCTGCAAATCTTATTCCAAGATCTAGTGAAAAACAACAGTAGTGTCCCTTTATTGTGTTTTCACATGCTAAGCTCTGATACCATGTTGAATTTTGTTAATTTTATTGTAACTTCGGAAGATATTCCAAGTAATATTATAATCCTTCCTAGGGAGATGAGTTTGGTCTTGTCAAAGTCATTAAAAGAAGCAATGTAAATCTCTGGATGTAAGTCGGGTCATTAATACCCAAGTGTCATTATAATAAATGCTATTTGTGATGTCCAGTTGGACTAGTCGGCCTTGGCAGCTAGAGAAGTTGGCCCCACTAAGTAGGAGGTCAAGTCAACAGCGTCATAATGCTCAAATGCAATCTCCTATTTTCTCAATTATGAAAAGCGTAATGACATATATAAAGAATGAACAACCCTGAGTATATAAACCCAGTTAAATTAGGAACGAAGTTGCGAAACCGTAGCTCCCCTCTTCTTCTCTATTCCCACCCACCCGGATACGCCTTGATGCTCGACCAAAGGGCGAGGAAATAAGTGAGTAAGTCCTGAGTTGAGTGATTGATCAATTTATTTTTCCTAAAATTGAAGAATATAAATAGGAGGCGCCTCCCTTCATTTGCACTCACTCACTCAAGCTGTTCTTAGCAAGAGAGAGAAGTAGTAGTGCAAGAAAGAGGAGGAAGCTGCTGTCTGAGTCTTACACTGCACTAGTTGAGTTCTATGCTGAGGAAGTTTTGCGGGGTTTTCTCCCTTGTGGTTTCCCCGAGGAAAATATCTGTGTTCTTGTGTTTTTGTGCATGTTGTTCTTTCAGTGATCTTCTAGTGCCTAATTGTTTAAGGATATCATATAAACAATTTTAATGAAAAATCAACAAATTTTAGCGTTAGCATATAACTGAAAAAAATTGCAGATAAACATAAACAAGTAATAAGTGTAGTAAAAACACATTCATCACAGCAACACAATGGACACAAGATTTTTCACAGGGGAAACCTTCAAAGGACAAAAACCCCAAAAAGCATTAGTAGCTCATCTCGTAATTGAGATGACTTAGGAAATTCTTCAAAACGTTCACCAAACCCAAATTGGGTTTTACCATAGTTACACAAATTTCTCAGCAAAAAATCAGACTGAGGGTTTCAAACCCTAGATCCACAAATTACAAAAATTACCCAAAAACTAGATTTTCTCTCTCCTGCTTGAAAATGACAGATTGCTCGAAATACTCTCTGCTGCTTGGACTGTACTTCTGTCTTGCCCGCTGCCCGATTTTCTTTCTCTGCCCGAAATCCGCTTGGGCAGATCTCAGGCTGCCCGTGGTCTGTCGGGTCTGTCAATTGACAACCCGTGACCCTAGGGTCTGCCCAACAACTGCTGCAACAAACTACTGGTAGCCTGCAACCCTTACGGGTTGCCTTAGAGGCTGCTCGAGGGTTGGCAGACTGCTAAACCCTCACGGGTATGCTACCTGTGGGCTGAGAGAAGAGGGTCGAGCCCGAGATGGGCTGCCTGAATAAAGAAACAGAGGCAGCCCGAGAGAGGAGGAACGGTTGCCCAAAACTTGGCTGCAAAAAAGAACCAGAAATGCCTGGATCTAGAAGAACCTGCCTGGATCTGAGTGAGGCTGCCTGGATCTGAAAGATGAGTGTATGGATTTGAATATGGCTGCCCTGAAATTGCTCAAGTGATGATACCCTAGATGCGGGTTAGCTGAGAAAAGATGGATGCCCTAGCTGGGGCAAAAACAACCTTCAATGGAAACTTCAGTAAAATAGCAGCTTCACCTATTAGAGCAAGCTTGTGTAATAATAACAAGACTTGATCTTCTTTAATAGTCTTCATTCACCTGTTAAGTGGGCCAAAATTAGAAAGGATAAAATAATAATATTATAATCTTTTCCTAATTTCACTTTTACCTTCTTACTGAAAAAGTCTTTTTATTTATCTTTGACTTTTACCAAAAGTCCTTATTTAATTTTGACTTTCACTTGTGGTCCCTTTCCTGTGGTACAAAAGTCCTTGTTTATTTTTTGACTTTTGACTTTAGCCTTTTTCAAGTGCCCCTGTGGTCTTTTTGATTCCAAACGTACATCATCATAAACCAAGAGAGTTACTAATGCTTTTATCTCACACTCTGTGGGACACCTAGATCTGGTGCTAGGGTAACTTAACCAAGGGTAGCTAATCCTTGGAGAAGAACACAAAGTCCATAGATAAAGGGTCGGAGTGCCACACATGCCTAGACCCACTCTAGGTCTTATAGTGCCTTCCTGGTAACATACCAGGTGCCTCCATTCTCCAAGAGAATGGCTACTCAGAACTAGGATGAGTCTACCAGTACTAGACTGGTTCACATCGTGGTCCCGGACCAGATGTCTACCATTCAACAGAATGGTCACTCAACACTGGGTTGAGTCTACTCAAGGCAGAACTGGGTCTATATCATGGTCCCGGACTAGAATCTACCATTCAACAGAATGGTTACTCAACATTGGGTTGAGTCTTCACCGCGGTCCCAGACCGGGTGGTCCCATTCTCCTAAGAGAAGGGCTCTCGATGTTGCTCAGAAAAATCAACATTGACTCTAGTAGGTATTCAGTTATGTCCAGCTATGCTTCGATCTCCATCACTCCTAGTCACTCTAGCCCCAGTTTCCATGATTCAAGGGAAGTAGGGCGCATTTACTCACCTACTTTCTGTAGTTAACTGCTTGTAGACTAAATCAGTGATCCAGAGTTGCATTAGTGAGCTCTAGTGGTGATTTTCCAACACTGAGTTAGCTCCTGAGTTAGTCCGGGTTGGTAGATTCAACTGCCTCTTTAAGCATTTGAATTCTCTTGTATGTATAACCATTGTATTACACACTATTCACTAAATATGAGGATTATTACCGATTAATGGATGAATATCATTTATTCCAATAATTGGTCTCATGAGTGTTTTATTTTCCATGGATTATTGATCTCAGCTTATCAATTGCTTCTCTCTCTTTTAGAATTCTCCATTTGAATTCTGCAGGCTTGGTGATCCTATGCTTCATTGAATTTTACAGTTGGGCTGCCTGCTACCCACGTGGACTGTTTTGTGGAGTAGTTGCTTGTGTTGGGATGTCTGTTGCCATGGTGGATTGTTTTGGGTAGGATGATACCCTTATGGAGTGTGTTAGGGCTGCCATTTATCATTTGTGGAGGCCCCTGCCTGTGTTGGGTTGCTTGTTTCCATCGTGGACTATTTTGGACTATGTTGTTGCTGGTTTGTGGATTGTTGTGTCTTGTATGTGACCATCGAGACTTTGTTTAAGGGTTGCTACGACAGCAACTTCTTGCTTGGACTTTGTTTGGGTCTAATCTAGGGTTGTAGGGTTGTGCCTTGCTGATAATACATGATCTAGGGTTGTGAACTACTTGTTGAAACTTGCCATGTGTCAATAGGATTGTTTTTAGGGTTGTCGTTGACTGTTAGGGATGCCATCTCTTGTCTTAAGGATGCCATCTATTTTGTGAGTTGTTCTTAGGGCTGCCCACTGTGTGAACTGTTCTTAGGGATTCCAACTGTCATGTGGATTGTTTCTTAAGGGTGTCTCTACCTTGTTGAGGCTACTGCTTGGTTGAGGTATGATTTTTTAGAGTTTTGAGACCACCATTAGTTACAGGTCTACTGTACCCTCCCCTGTACATGTCTAAACCTATCTTACAAACTCTTACTATATCTCTCTCACAGGTATGTACAAAACCCTCAGGTAAGGGTCAATTTTGTTCCAGTTGATTGACTTGCCTCTGAGAGGCAAAGTCTGGTCTGAAATTTAAATTTCCGAGTATAAGAAAGTTCCATCTCATTAAGTGAGTTTCCAGAGTTGTTCTCTTACTGCTGCTATACTTTTGTTTGATTATATTTTTGTTAATTAGTTTTACTACCGCATTTGTTGTACTGGTTATATATCTGCAGTTGAAACGTTAACCTTAACACAACGATCCCTGGGGAGCGTTAAAGTTGTAAATGAATCTAGAAACAAAAATATGGTAAAAAATGAGTGGTCACACCAATATGCCCTTTGATAGCACCCTAGGAGAACAAAATATATCTCCGTAAGTAAATAAAATGCCATTTTTATATGGCATTCAGTGGGTGGATGATGAATTGCCCATAATAGCCAATACTTGTGCCCAAAATTGAAAATAGATTGTACCATTGGATCTAGAATGTCCAAATCAACTAGGAATGAGTACTCATGCTCCATATGTCCATCAAGAAATACATCAAAAGGTCCATCCATGTCAGGATAATAAAAATATGGCCTGTAAATAATGATAATAATAAAAATAATGCAGACCATCATAAGAAACACCATTTGTAGCATGAAGCCATCTAATGAACATTGATAGGCCATGAATAAGAAATATCACACTCTGTCGGCCAAACTCATCCCAAAACCTGTTGTTGACTTGGTCAAACTGAGTTGACTAGGTAAAAAATGATCAAAATAATGACCCAACTAAAAATCATTGATGCTACAAGGTACAAAAAGATAAGTATGCTTCTTTATTTATGTTTGTAGCAAGACTAAAGTATAAAGTGGCTTTTAACTGACGACCACAAATATAAAAATCCATGATAAGTCCAAAGTAATTAGTTGCACCAAACCAAAACCTCAAGTGTATACTCATTTACAGACTTTGACCATTTTGCTAGTTATGGTTGAGAGTGTGAAAAACAAGATTAGGTTAGGGGATTGACTTGCCAATATCAACACTATGACATCTCGGTTAAGGCAAAATGGGAACCACTCTATACATATGTTGGAATAGATGAACACTAAGGGATGGTGGTGTGTCACAGTTGGGTGGAATGATGAGAATGTTTCAACTAGACTCTATACAAGCAACCTTTATTTGCATTTATTAATAGTTAGCTTTGCACACTTTAAAACTTTAAAATTAGACTAACTTTTTTATTAACTGACATCCTCCAAGAGAAGGTGCCCTTAATAGCCTTGCGGGCCTCAGATAATGACTCGGTATGATCTTCATTGCCTGCCACTGTCCATAGGTGCGATGCAGTGACCACCTTGTTCCCCTATGGGGGAAAATGGCCTCACATCATACAAAGGACAAGTGCTCATCTCTTGGCAACTAGCTAACTTTTAACAGACTTGACCGTTTTGCTAGTTATGGGTGAGAGTGTGAAAAACAAGATTAGGTTAGGGGATTGACTTGAAAATCTCAACACTGTGACATCTCGGTTGAAGGAAAAGGGGTACCACTCTATACATATGTTGCAATAAATGAACACTAGGGGATGATGGTGTGTCATAGTTGGGTGGAATGATGAGAATGTTTCAACTAGATTCTAGACAAACAACATTTATTTGCATTTATTAATGGTTAGCTTTGCACACTTTAAAACTTTAACATTAGACTAACTTTTTGATTAACTGGCATCCACCAAGAGCAGGTGCCCTGAATAGCCTTGAAGGCCTCAGATAATGACTCGGTATGATCTCCATTGCTCGCCACTGTCCATAGGTGCAATGCAGTTTCCACCCTGTTCCCCTGTGGGGGAAAATGGCCTCACATCATACAAAGGACAAGTGCTTGTCTCTTGGCAACTAACTAACTTTTAAAATTTACTCGCAATAGTGTTTAAAAACATTGTTTTTGCTAACTAGGCATCCATTTAGACATAATATTTAAAATCTGATGCCTTGGTGTCTAAAGGCACTTTGTTAGGACTACTTGTTTTTGAGGATTAGAGGAAGACAATCACTATGATAAGAATCACACAAAACCAATACCAAGGTCTGAGACACAAGATAAACATGGAATCTAATCTAACACAGGGGTATAGGTGGGGGAAATCCTCAATGTCACTAGTCAAGATACAAGTCAAGGTTAAAACCAAAGGTGGAAGATAATGAATGGGTGAAGAAAGTGATAAGGCGATGCCATGACTAGAAAGAAGACTCCCTATGGGAAATGACCAAGTCAATACTATGAAATGGGCATGACCAATGAGTATGCACTCTTGAATAAAGCAACTAAATCACTTATACTCTAGACCAACAATACCAAATGGTGGATGACCGTAAAGCATACTTGGTATAGGATGACTCGAGCGAGGAGAACTGGGACTCGGGAGGAAGCAACTGGCAGAGGTGGGAAGTAAATGTGTCAGGATCTCCCTTGTCGAAAATGCTAGTAGTGCGAGGTGGGCCTAAGGGGGGTGTGGTTAGCGGGGGGTAGAGAAGGAGAGAAGAGAATGGTCATCCAGGGGAATGGAGGAAATGGAGAGGTAGCAAATAAAAGGGAGTAAGTTCCATCTAGAGAGGACCTAATCAACTACACCCGCGCTTCCACCATGAGGTTGGCATGTGAAGAAATGAAAGTCCGGGAAATTTGGGAGCTCATTCAAGATCAGAAGCCCATCAGGGCCAAGTGCAATAGTTGCCACAGGTGTCGACCATGGGTTGTAGTAGGCCCTAAAGCATCGTCAAACATCCGATGAAATCCCACCAACTCTAGATCAATCCCCTGGGTCCAAAACACATCCTTTGACTAGTTGTGTAGTGCAGTTTGGAGAGCTCTGGTACGGGCGTTGAAGTCACCCAGGAGGATGAACTCCCAAACCGTTAAATACTGGATGATGTCGACATACAAATCCATGTAGGGGTCCTTGTCAAGGCCATTATGGATAGTGAACGGTGAAGAGGTTAGGGGGGGAGTAACAAAGTGCAATGTACATTGTAGATGTCCCTGGGGAGGGGGGCCCTGCCTCTAACTTGAACCCACAAAAACCTGGAAAACTTGTATTTGGCCACCATAGAAGCCTTGCTCCGAAGGGCGTACCTAGACAAATAAGGAACTCCACTTGAACCTCTAATACCACCTGAGCTCCTCGTTTCCTATGTACAAGTTGAAACCCAATGATTATGTACAATGTTCAGGGGCCAAACAGGGCTCACGTGAGTCTTGGTAATGAAGAGGATGTTCGACAACCCAAGAGTGTCGTACATGAAGCTAGGTGATGACCAAAAAGATTTATTGTCGTTCCAACAACTGATAGAGCCAAATTTACTTCCAAATTAAATATAAATGTATAAATGTTTTTATATGTAAAATTTAAATGCATTTAATGGTATTCATTATATATTAAAAATATAAAAATATATTTGATTAAATATAAATGTATAAATGTTTTTATATGTATAATTTAAATACATTAATATATATTAAGAATATAAAAATATATTTGATAGGTTGATACTTAAACAGAATAATTATATTTTGAAAAATAGAGGGCTTATTGTAGGCATACTCATGGTCATGCATGAGATTTGAGATTTCTACATGGAGACACTGTCTATATTGGTTTTCTAATTATGTTACAAGATTGAGTTATGCTTTATGTATTTGAATGTTATGAGATTGAGTTATGCTTTATGTATTTGAATTTTGAGCTTGATGGCATTTTAGATTTTGATCATGGAATCATTTTTTTTAAATTTAAATTTTTGCATACAAAAATCGATTGTGTTATGTTGTATTATCATAGTTTATGAGATGATGTTATGAATTATTGCATAGATTATAGTTTTATAACTTATATGGATTGGAAATGCCATTAACCTCTTTTTTGTGCCCAAAATTTACGATATTTTAAGTGTTTTCCCATTTGCCGACTCTTGTTGAGTCTGTCTCAAGTCTTTCCCAAGTCAACAAGTCACATGTCAGCCGTGTCTTTGTCGAGTTCGAGTCATGCAACATTGGTAAAGAATAATATTCCTCTGTTGATTATTATTTTGCTAAGAAGCTATCTTCTGTAAGCAAACAACTAAATAAGTTGGAAGAAGAAAATACGAGAGGATGATCTTCTCTTGCACTATCTTTAGAACTAGATGAGAAAAAGAGTGGGTAAGAATACATCATGTAGTAGACTCCTTTATCATTCATACAATTCTTAGAGTTATCTGCTGCTAACATACCATACCAAAGAAGCTGGAGGTAGACCAATCCACAATAGAGAGATGACAGACTCTATATTCTAATATTTCTACACTCTCCTAATGAAGAAAATGGAAGTGATAAATCTTAAAATATCAGTTTCCTAGGCAGATCAGCATCTAGTGTAGAGACCAATACTAATAACAATATATTGGAGTGGATCAAGCAATTTGGGCAAGATCAAAGAAAAATAAACTTTTCTTTTACACGTTCATTCATCTCCTACAATGGAAGCGATGAAGAAAAAGAAGCATTTGATAATCCTTCATCTGACGGCAACGATTGACGAGATTCAATCCACAATCCCTCCAACAAATTAGGTCGGATGTGCCAAAGTTTTCAGAAAAGCCTAAAAGTCAACATTGTGTGCAAGTAATGTTCTTATCACCTACAACAATTGAGCATGATATATGCATGGCTTTTAATGATTATGGAAACATTTTGAAGCCCATACTATTCAATCAAGGAGAGAACAAAACATGTTGAATTATGTTTCCATCAACTTCAAAGTAAGTTTTTATAAGTCAAGGCATATGAACCATTTCATGAAAGCTAGCTATCATTACCATTACCAGGACCAAGGTTATGAATGTTTAGTGCACGCTATGGTCAAATATCCTTTATTCTTTTCAGGTTACCAGTTTTATTTTATTTATCCTTCAGATAGAAATTGTGTTCTTAAACCATGATGCTTGTCTAAGTGTGTACTTTATTCTCCCATAAATGACAGATTGCTAACTAGTTAGTTGTTTTGCTAGACATAGGAGGATTTCCAGAAAGCATTATCAAAGAAGGAAAGTGGTTGTCAGTGGTAGTTCTAGCAGTTTTTATATATAATCAGAGGTTATCCCAAGATTTGACTCCTAGAGGAAAAAGTGAATGTCTCTTAATGAAATAAAAAATCTTGCTTGTACGGTAATGATCAGAATTTGCCTAACAGGCCCAATTTGAAGAATCTGAAAAACACATGTTCTTTTTATAGAACTGTCTCTAGTTTTTCAATGGGTTCATGAATTTCAGGTATCGATCTGGCAATTTTATATAGTCTTCATGATTTTGGATTAAATACATTTCTGGAACAGTAATGATTAAAATTTATCCAACAGGCCAAATTTTAAAAATCTGAAAAATACACTTTCTATTTGTGGAACTGTCTCTAGTATTTCAACGAGTTCATGAATTGGAGGTAACAATCTTGCAATCTTTTTTAATCTTCATGATTTTGGATTAGATATCATCATTCATAATCAATTTTTCAATTTAAGTACTAATAAATATCTTGGATTAAATACATTTCTGGAACAGTAATGATTAAAATTTATCTAACAGGCCAAATTTTAAAAATCTGAAAAATACACTTTCTCTTTGTGGAACTGTCTCTAGTTTTTCAACGAGTTCATGAATTGGAGGTAACAATCTTGCAATTTTTTTTAATCTTCATGATTTTGGATTAGATATCATCGTTCATAATCAAATTTTCAATTTAAGTACTAATAAATATCTTGTATTTTGCAGATAAAAGAGGATAAAGAAATGGTTCTTATGGCTCTCTTATCTTTATAGATGGGAAACAACTGCAAACAAAGAGAGCTGATGCTTTGAGAAGCCCAATTGTGAGGATGTCAAATGTGAGCCCAGACACTAGGAACAAAAATTATGAACATTTGCGAGTTTTTTGGACAGGTTAAGAGAGTAAATTGAAGCGTTAAAGATAGTGGACATGTGCTTCATACAAAGTAAATTGGGTTGCATGCCTAGTGTTTTTGATAGGGTATTAAAATGTTTTAGCTCATTTTGTGTAGTTTGATTTTCCCATTTGTGGTTCTTTTGTCGGATAGGGTATTAAAATGTTTTAGCTCATTTTGTGTAGTTTGATTTTCCCATTTGTGGTTCTTTTGTCGGTTGATTGAGTGCAACCGAATTATGGAAACTTGCAACTTTTTTTTATCATCATTATCTAGTTGTGGTTTAAATGGAATAATCATGGATCAATGTCACTCGCAAACTCAACCCGTGCCTAGTTTCCCCCCTTAAATGTTACAAAGTCTGTGGAACTCGGTAGAAGACAGAGTATCTACATTCATTAAAGTAAAATATTTGTAGGTTTATCATTTTAAACTGTTTTGATAGTGATGACGTGAATGAGCTTGCGGCATAATTTTATGGAGAATCAATTAGTAAAAGAACAAAAAACAAAAAAGTTGTTGGAACCTGAAATATGTTTCGAGTGATACTCGATGTTTCTATCCATTAAGCAAGAGTTCAAATCCTATCGCATTATATTTTCATTTTTACAGATTCAACATTTTAAAGTTACAGGCATGGACCTTGTAGATTTTGAATTTAGCTTGCTTGCATTTTTTACGATGAAATTTATCATGTTAATTTTGTTTTTTTTAAATGAAATTTACTAGGTGCAAGTTTGTCTTTTTTATTTTATTTTAATGTAACTGATCACGGGAAACCTTGAATCACTTTCTCTCATTTCAAGGATGGTACTCGAGGTAAACCACTTTCCCTCATTTTCCTCGTTTTAAGGATGGTACTCCAGGTAAACCATTTGGTTGCAGTGATTAGTTAACCTAACCCAACGAGGACATTGAGTGAGGCCCTTTATATGGATAGCCACTCGAGGATTTAACCTCGATACCTTAATCTCTCTTTTCACAACACTCAACCACTTGATCTAACCCACCAGGGTTGGGAGTAAGTTTGTGATGTTTTTGAACATCTAAATTTTATTATTTGGCTTCTTCTTTATTATGTTTGTAAACGAATCTAAATATCCTACTATACATTTTAATTTTTTAATTTTTCGATCAAAATCAAATGAGTATGTATTTGGTGGAAAATTTTTATGTCAAAATTGTAAAACTTGGGCAGAGTATTTGTTATAGGTACTTTAATTTTTAAAATGCATAACATCACATATAGAGTAGAGCACGTTGAAACCTTATGATATGATTTTTCCTTTTCCTTTTAAATGTCTTTTTGTACATCCAAGTTAATGCATGTGTTTTCTGTACATCCAAGTTAATGCATGTGTTTGTGATTATAAATGTTGGTACACTTATTAGGACGCCATTTTCAAAAGCTATGTTGAGTGGTGTGTCACATTATATACATACACAATAGATGTTTCGCATTTATGACCAATGCCTATAGGTCTAAACTATACGGTACATGTCTTCAATTGAAACAATTTATCTATAGTCTTTCTTAGAAAGCTATCACGTATTTCATCCATACCATCACATAATCAACTTATTGTCGAGTTTATACATAACAAGCTTGGGTATTTTGTGACTCTAAATACTCATCTCAGCATGTGTATTGGTTAATAATCTAGTTAATTCTTAATCTCTAAATGGTTATAATTGGTTAAATACTCATCTCTAAGTGGTTATAATCTAGTTAATTCTTAATTTAAAAATAAAATAAAATATTATGTGTTAAATCATATCGAGTTTTCCAATTATAAATATTTGTTTATAACTTTTATTTAAAAATAAAAATAAAATATTATAAATGTTAAATCATATTGAGTTTTCCAGTTATAAAGATTTATTTATAACTTTTATTTGTTGTGTGTAATCTTTAAAAATGATCTACACATGAAAATCCTCGAAAATATACATAATGATTAAACACTATGGAAATAGTCATGCTTAACTTATATTTATAATTTTTTGAATTGTTTTAAATGAATTAATAATCATTGTATATATATTATTTATGATTATAAAAAGATTAACATTAATCAATCTAACTGAATCATCATCATTAATTTAAATGTAAAATTGAATTAAAAATATTTTTAGCATAATGTGTATAGTAAAATTTTAATAATAATTTAAAATATTTTTTATTACATTGAAAGTAGCCAGGTGCTTTACAACTCGGTATGAGTTGTTGTCACGTAAGTAACGTAACGTTACATTACAAAGAATAATAAGTAGTTAAAAAAAATAAAACCAAATACAAAGTGATTAAAAAAATCCATTTAAACCAGGTTTTACCAAACACCAAAAGGGATCAAAATTCTTGGGTATAAATTTTTCCAAACATGTAAACAATTTAAGATAAAAAAAATTGCACCTCAAGAATTTGGATCCCTCTTGATGCTTGATAGATCTGGGTTTAAGATGGATCTATGTTGGTGATAATGCAAGTTTGTTATGTTGTTTTTGTGGATTAAAGCATGATAGCAAATACTATAGGGGTTACAAGTTGTATAAACAATTTTACAATAGGAGTGGGAGTTTGGGAAATTTTAAATGAAAAGACATTCCTAAGTGGTTAAGCTTCGAGGAACAAATTTAATTTATATTCTAAATAATCTTTCGAACAAAACTTGGCTCTTTTTCCCATGCTTGCGTGGGGGAAACAAGTTCAAGTTTCCCATTATTAGTGAAATTTCAAAATGTGTGATCTGTGGTTGGGAGTTGGTCCTTGAAAGCACCTAGGTATTTTTGTCATTTTGCTTATCATGTTTAGGACTATAATTTTCAGAGGAGATGACATGTATGGCTTTGTTTTATTTGCATTAAAGCACTGGTACATTTGTACATTTTTTTTGCAGCGTAAAATGTGCTCGCACATAGTGGTTGATTGCACCTATATTTGTGATAGATGTTTCAAATATCATAAACTTATATGGTTATGAGGGATTCCTAGTTCATTTTTGAGTTGAGATCATTCATTCCCAAATAGTCTTTGCAATATATCTTTTCAAATTGATTGGCAATTGTTATATTTATGTGGGAGAAAAGGCTGTGAACACAATGTGGTCACACATTATTTTGTTGTTGAACATAAATGGTTATGTAGAATTGAATGCAAAAATGCCATGATTATACTTGTATAGTAGAAGTAGAAACGCGACTACAACTCTAAATTTCAAGATTGCTATTCAAACCCAAAAATATAGAGGGGACTTGATGCCCAAAGTGCTTCTTATCATGTTGGCTTTTTTTCTCTTCCCTAAACACACGCGTACTTTCCTACGACCTCTTTAAATAATAGAATGTAAGAAACATAAATTAAAATTGTGTTGATGAGAAGATGCTCAATTGATCATAGCAGGTCAGAATGGAATCAACCATAATAACTTATTTATTTCTAAATTTTTGTCTTTGAGCTCATTTTTGGGCTTCTTTCTTGTCGTGTGTGTTGTGGGGGGGGGTTGGGGGGGAGGGGGGGAGGTCGGGCACGGAGGCTGTTGAGGAAGAGGGGGAGACTAATTTTTTCTTCACAGTCTCCACTAATTTTGAAGGGATCCATTCTAAAACATCTTGAATTTGTGGTCATTCCATTGTTACTATCCAACGTCTCTTTATATGAGTTGCATTCTCTAGTGGGGCTCCCAACTATGATGATCCTTGATTTATGGTCATAATTATTTGATGTTATCCAAATACTGAAGAATCTGGAACTTGTGGATGATTTTGAACCATCACTAGAGTTGTTTCCTCTTTGCCAATGTTGCTAGTTCTGTGGGATTCTTGGGTTGCTTCATTCTTTTTAATTTCCCCATCTTCCTTATTGTTTTCTTGATCTTTATAATGACCCATAGTTTATAGGGTAGCGAATCTATTGGCTACAAGTGTTGTTGTTCCTAACTTCCAAGGTGGTTGTTGATGTGATTGCTATGGTTATCTTATCCTCTTACTTTTTACTTGCTATATCAGTCATTGCTCTCCATATATGTTCTGTATCGTTGATTTCGATTGGTTCTTCCTACAATTCTTGATTGGCCATACACGTGGTAGTTGTTTGTATTTTAAGGTAAAATTTTCATTCTCTAACTCCTTAATTTGAATCCATCTTTCCAAGTTGAGATGGATTGCTTCCAAGAAACATTTTTCCCAGTTCACTTCCACACAGATTATGTTGCATGAGTATTGGTTTTTCACTGGTTCAACCCTATCTATATAATTCTGAGGGATATCGGGCCTACGGCTTGAAGGGTTGAATCATCTTAGTGGATTAATGGAATATGTGGCAACCTTACCCAAACAGAAACCGAGGTTGGGGCATTTTCTGGGTTGAAGTTAGTTGAGACTTTCAACACGACATAAAAGTTAAAACAATCATGATACAAAACCATTGTAGAAGTAATTACTAATACTAAGTAATTACCAAATGTAGTTACTAATTTGTTTTTCTAATTATAGATGAAGCTAATGTAATTACCAAGGTTACATGAACTGAGATTTGGCAATTTCCCAACAGTAAGATTCAGGGATTTAGAATCATAACCCCAA
>LPNX011118410.1:52196-110225 GCA_001517045.1 Pseudotsuga menziesii
CTGCCCACCAAAAATAGAAAAACAAGAGCTTGGCACACTCAAGCCAGACCTAGGCATCGATGCTTCATCTAAATCCCCAATAACAAAAGGATCCATAGAACTAGCCAAAGATAGGTTGGCCATCAAGCAATCAGGGGTATCCAAATATGCATCCTCGAGATTCACATCCCATAACTTCGAAGGTCCCTCGTTATAATTTACCTTCGATCGAGAGATCAGGCGGAGATTTGAGTGGATGTACACAAGATCTTCTACCTTTGTTGATTGAAGCTTGTTTCTCTTGACTGAATGGATGAACCCATAAGTGCTCCAATTTCTCTCTGCTGCTAAAGAACTACAAACCTGTGAAAGAACTCTAGATGCAAGGGTTTGTAACTCTGGAGTTTCGGCACCATAATATCCCCTCCATTGAAGAGGAGCCATAATCCCTCTATCAGATAGTGCATTTACATTGCCAAAAGCACCACTCCCTGTGATGAATGAATTAAACTCGTTCTTTAGCTTTGCAAGCTCCATTGGATCAGAGCAAACCTTTGAAATAGCTGCTCTAAAACCATTTACCACCTCATTGTCTTTATTTGGGGCCTTCCTCTTACCCTGAAATTTAGCCAAGTATGCCTCATCATAGTACTTTGGATTTAAGGCATAGGATAAAGCATTCAGATGGGTTTTGTATTTGTTCCATCTACTAATGATGATGCCTTTTATGGTGCCGAACAAAGCAGGGTCCTCTTCAATAATTTGTTGAATTCTTTCCAACATACGGTCAGTTCCCTCATAGATGTCACCCAACATAGGCACATCTGAATCACAAAGTTTCAACAAACCAGCAAGTGGCTCCATTATGGAAAAAAAAATCTCAGCTTGAACCCACCAAGCCACATCAAGAATCGTGCCTCTAACCCGCATTTCTTTTTCATTGTTGCTTTGTTTCCATGTTTTCCATAGTGGACTAATAACCATAGGGGGAAAACCATCCCTCATGTCTACTAACCGCTTGAGCATTATATAATGTGATGCAAATCTGGTTTCTCTAACCTTAAGAAGTTGGAGTCTAGCAAATTTCTTGTACATAGCTTGTGCATGTTGGTAGTTAGTGATAAAAATATAAACCTCTTGCTTCTTCACATATTTTCTTCATCCATTCAACTTCAGAAACAATGGATTTAAATGCAAGATTTAAACTATGCACCACACAGGGTGTCCAAAATATATGGTCATACAATCACTCAATAATTGTTCCAGCTGCTTTGCATGAACATGTATTATCTGTGATAACTTGCACAACATTTGAAGGCCCCACAAGCTCGATTGATTCTAAAAAAATTTCAGCAATCCATCCAGCAGTCTTCTCCTCCCCTAAAGCATCTATTTCCCTCAAGAAGAATGGTCCTGAAGGAAACATTACAATGATGTTTACCAATGGCCTATTGCTTGCTTGGTGTGTATGAATGAGGCTCCTAGGGACACCATTGCTACTCCAATTGGAATGAACTGGTTCCAATATTTTCTCCACAATCAATTTCTCCTTTCGTAGGAGAGTAGTGCGAACTTTTTCAAAGTGTGGCCCCTTGTAACCCCTAGGAGCCTCATTCATTGCCTTAAGCATGTCTTGCCAATACGGATATATAGCTCTTGCAACTCTGATGTCCGTCTTATCCCTCCCTCTCATGTCAAACACTTTGGCCAAGCTTCCAAGGATTTGTCTCTCCTGGGCTTCTTCTACAATTAGGGGAACAACACTTCCTTTTTTTGCAGAGGGTAGCAATATGTTCCTACTTTCTAACTTGGCTAAATCTGCAGCATCTTTCTTTGCTTGAAAACCTTCCACGTCATTCTGTTTAATTGATTTGCAATGATGAACTCCATTATGACCTGGTAGCCAAGGAAAATGGGCCTTAACCCTCGTGTATGACCCTGTAAAATTTTTCTTGCACCTATTGCAATTCCACAAGAAACTACCACCACCACTATTTTTTTCTTTCTTCCCAATCTTGGTCACATACTTCCACATGGGAGAGTCAACAAGGTGTGTTGGTTGTTGCTACACATTTTCTTGACGACAGCCATTGCTTCTAGTTCCAGTTCCTCTCCCCCTCTGCCTAGACTGAACTGATTGACGTGAACCCATTGTTGATTGCTGGTATGGTGTTAACACTGACATTGCACATTACATTATGCATAGTGTGTCACTAACAGTATTGACAGCAAAAAAAATTGCTTGCTTGCTTTGTATGCTAGCAATCAAAACAATTTGTTGTGTATGATTGCTAGCATACACAAGAAGCAAGCGTTTTTTTCTTTTTTTTCGTGTATGCTAGCAAGCATACACAACAAAAAAAATTGCTTGCTTGGTGTGTATGATAGCAAGCATAAACAGTCAAAACAATTTGTTGTGTATGCTTGCTAGCATACACAACAGGCAAGCAATTTTTTTTGCTCTGTATGCTTGCTAGCATACACATCAAAATCATACACAACAAAAAAATGTGCTTTCCTGTTGTGTATGCATACTTTTTGTGTATGATAGAAAGCATACACAGTCAAAGCAAGCATACACAACAAACTTACGGTTTACCTCCAACAGCGTACACGATAAAAAATCAAATTAGCAATAAAAATTTTAAATTAAAAAAATAAAACAGAAAATGAAAAAACTTACGTGTGAGTGCTGCTCCTCCCTCCACTGTCCACTCCACGACAGATGAAATACAGGCCACAACTCCTCCCTTAGCTCCTTCCTCCATTGTCCACTCCACGACGGATTAAATATGGGCCAGTGCCACAAGTCCTCCCTCGAGTGTCCTCTCCACGACGAATGAAATAAGGCTCCTCCCTCGAGTGTCCTCTCCACAACGGATGCAATAAGGCTACTCCCTCGACTCCCTCCATTGTCCAGTGATGGCGACTCCTCCACAGTGGATGAAATAAACGTAGAAGCCAAACAATTTAATAAACTGGTTTATCCCATCGTTTGGAAGCCTAAACCCGTGGGCCTGTGAACCTCTTGGTGCCAAGCACTAAAAAAAATGGGTTTTTTTTTCATTAAAATTTGGTTTTGTAAGTGGTTTTTTGATGTGGGATAGAAAACGATTCCCATTGGAGGAACTGTATCCCAAAATTGTGGAAACGGTTCCTCCAATGGGAACCGGTTCCCTTAATCATTTAAATGCTTCCCTCAGACAAAGATTCTCTATCGAAAACCATATTCGTTTCCACCCAAAAAACCCACCGAATCGGCCAGAATCCGAACTGGATCTTTGATTCCCTGATTCCCCTACGATTCAGAAACTGATTCGGAGGGGTTTTCGAAGAATCCAGTAACCTTGGTGATTACTGATCCATTAAGTCAGAATTAAATTGGATGTTGCTTCAATTAGTCCTAATTATATTTCAGTAAACAAATTCTACATTCAAATTAACTTCTCATATTGAAAAACAACCCTTTATTTACCCTCTAATACTTTTCCAACTTCTACTTTGTACTAACATCATCATTATTGGGTTGTGTCTCTTGAACATTCTCATTTTGGATGTATATCCTTTTAAGTTTGAAATTTTGTTAATCTCTAAAAAAATATCATAACCCAAACCACTCATCCCAAATATGTTGAATCTTTCCCACTTCTGCATATCAGAATATCTAGTTCATCATTTGTCTTTCTTTTTATTGATCACTAATGCAAGAGTGGTAAAACACTTTCCTTTTTACTTAAACCTCCAGACATATGATGCATGCCTAGAAGGTGGCTCTTTTTACCGTATACTTAGGAGTTATTTGCACTATCTCTTTCCGAGAAGATGACATCTGAGTAGTCCCAACAAATGCATTTGAAACATAGGGAGGATTTGTCTGTTTCCATGGTTGATCCATGATACCTAGTGATCTCCATAAAAATAGGAGGTTGTTTTGATTTGGTAAACCTATGTTATTGTCATCGCAATTTGTTGTTTGAATTTATTTGCTTATATTATGGCTATAAAAAGGCTTTATGAACTAAACTTATCCATTGCTTAACAAATTATCATTGATGTCACCTATGAGATTGATGGGTGGCTATCATTTATTCACAATGCCATTTCATGGTGCTTGTACTATAGGAACATATCCATTACTTAACCAATGGTCACTGATATCAAATTTTGGTATGTGAAATAGTCTTCTCTACTGTAGAATTATATCTTTAAAATCAACTTTGATTCAACCAATATTATATTCATTTGTAAATACATGACATAGCATAGGACCATATGTTTCCAATTCTTTGACTCGCCAGCATTATGTTTATTTGTAAACAAAACATAGGATCATATATTTCAAACTATAACCCTATTTGTTTTTACTCAATTATAACCAAGACTTTCAATACAATAGGATACATACACAATATCATATGGACCTTAAATATTTGAAATAGAACTAAAGTGTTTTTACTCAATTATAAACACGACTTTGACAATACAATAGGATAAATATACAATATCATATGGACCTTAAATATTTGAAATAGAACTAAAGTGTTTTACTCTTACCAATCAAAATTTTTAGTGCACTATTTATATTATGCTTAACAATCAATCATACCTATGAAAAAATTTTAAAATTATTATAAACATGCATCATGTAAAAAGTGTTATTAATTTATTTGGAAATAAATAAGATTCAAACATGAGTATATAACATTTATAAAAATTTCATAGATATTTGTTTCTGAAATACATGCTTGATACATGTGGGTCCATTATCACTTAACTATAATCATAATTATAAATACACAATATCATATAGGCCTTCTCGTTTTTACTCTGCTCCCTGGATTCGTTTCTCTTGTGCAACATCTTTTGCATGTGTTAGGGGCGCATGGGCCTGTTTTATATCATATAGGCCTTCTTGTTTTTACTCCGCTCCTTGGATTCATTTCTCTTGTGCAACATCTTTTGCATGTGGTAGGGGCGCATGGGCCTGTTTTATTGCTTGGCTACCATTCCCCTAAGCAATGCCCTTGGCATTATATACAGTCTTCTTTGCTTGGCTTGTTCTCTGGCCTCCATAACACTGAGTGCTTGCATAAAAGATCATAATATTAGTATATATATCTACAAAAATATATATTATAACAAAAGACAACTATTGTATTGCAGAAATAAATCATAAACATCTAATAAAATGCAATTAAAAAGTACATTATTTTCTCATTGACTACTACGTCAAATGTTCAAAAGGCGATTCAATTGTTTTAAGATTTGCTACTAAGTCTGTATATTATACGTCCTTTGGATAAATCATAAGCACTTAATTCAACCTTGACCCTATTTCCTGGTAGTATTCGTATGAAATTACGTCGAATCCTACCTAAAATATGAGTTAGAATCTGACATCCATTATCTGTCATAACTCAAAACATACCGTTGGGGAGTGATTCAGTAACCAATCCTTCCGCATGGATCAAATTTTGTTTGTTCATCGAATCTCCTCCTCTTTTGATAAAAAAATTTGACTAATGTGCTTGAATGAATATGAATGGTGTCTCGAACCAAACTTGCTCCGATTTGAATACCATGGAAATATCTTACAGAATCAATATTTTTGGACAAAATTGAGATCACTTACCATACATAACATAATATCTCTCCTCCAATTTTTTCTGTCAAGCTTCTCGATCCGTCAAAATTCCTTGGGAAGTATAAAGAATAACGATCCCCATTCCACCTAGAACTTTTGGAATTTCTCGATAATTGGAATAAATTCTCAAACCAGGTTTGCTGGTACGTTTTGACATGGTTATATATGTCCTTTTCTTCCTTCTTTGATATTTTGAAGTCAATATAAAAAAAATATTTTTGGCCTTCCTGATGTTCCCTAACATCTTCTATAAAATCTTCTCGTAAAAGGATCCTTCCAATGTTCCTGGTAATATTAGTAGTTGTTACTTGAACTATTCCTTTTTCTGCCATGTCGGTGTTTCTTATAGAAGTAATTAGATTGGCAATAGTATCGTTACCCATGACGAACAAATTCTTAGGAATTCCTGGTCTCGATATAAAAGGCATGTTCGATCTTCTTCGAGGAATATGCCTGAGGTGCAATGAATTGATCCATGTACCATTTGATGAACCATCAATAGAAGATTTTGACAAGATCTATCAGTACTTATAAGACTTCGGGATCCAATAGTTGAACCCTTTTATGTGGATTCCTAGCATCAATATCTCTTCTAGTAATTATGTCCGGAGTAAATAGATAGGTTCTTTTTGGTGTGATGGACAATTTATTTTCCCGATCCATTCTTCCCAATGAAAATTTTTATTCACGTGAAAAACAAAAAAGTGATTTGCAATACACTTTTTATTTTTCATCAATGAATTATCGTAAATGTCAATTGATTAAACAATTAGATCATTGGAGTTATCGTGCGATTGGTCTCGGTTTTTCTCTTTTAACCATAGGTACTCTTTCTGGATCAATATGGGCCAATGAAGCATGGGGATCTTATTGGAGCTGGGATCCAAAAGAGACTTGGGAATTAATTACTTGGACCATATTCGCAATCTATCTGCATACTAGAATGAATAAGGGTTGGCAGGGTGAAGAACCGACAATTGTGGCTTCTTTAGGATTTTCTGTAGTTTGGATCCGTTATTTGGGGGTCAATCTATTAGGAACAGGGTTACATAGCTATGGATGGTTGGAACCATAAATGGACCGAATTCTAGGAGGAAGAAGGAAGGATAGATTTGATCGAGTTCCTTTATGTAATTGAAAATAAGTGACATCAATAACTATTCCAAGTTATTTCAAAGATTGATTATAGAATGATGGACTACTTGCAATAACTTGAACTATATTAGATCAAAATAAAAGAGAAAGAATTGAATTGTTGATTCACTCCATTCCATTAATCTCTTAAAAGAGAAAAAAGTTGGATCCATTAATTCTATTGTATAGCTAACAATCCATTCGGAAAGTATAAAAATAATTTTTTGCCATTCATTTTGATGGATGGAAGGATCAAGATGAACTAAATTCTACCCCATCATCCAAGAGAAAGAAAGAGAACTAGATCGGGATAAGCACCAATACCTGTTATGGGTAGAAAGAGATAGATCAGGATTAAAATCTCTCTTGGTCCAGAATCCATCTGTTAAATGAGGGTTTGTCAAATTCTCAACTTATATAGAATAAGTTGATGTAACATAGACAACAAGTGGATGGGAATTAATATCGTTCCAATTGCCACTATTGCAGTAACAATGATTTAATTTGGAAGGTCGAAGAATATTTATAAACAGTCATTTTTCTCGGGAAGAAAATCGAATAGATTCTGCCACAAAACCACGGATTTCCGACAATGCAAGAGAAGCCATTTCAAAACTACTAGACATAGTATTTTAGGTATTAGCATAGCCCTACCATTTATTTCATTAAGAAGAAGAGTATGTATCCTATCGTCACTTGTTTTTGCTAAGAATGAAAGTGCCACACCAATTGATCCATGAAAGATCATTTGAAAATGGATCCATTAAGACCTGTATCTACCATGAAACCAATAATTACAAAACCCATATGGGATATTGAAGACTATCCTCCTTCTCTCTCTATAAAAACCCATACTCAAGATCTTGGATCAAGTATGGGTTTTTATCAATGGATAAAAAAAAGAATGAAAAAATAGAAGGTGGATTTAACCATTTTTATTGTGCATATTGATCAATAAGCTAGACCCATACTACGAGTTGTCTCATGCCATAAATATACACATACACTCAATAAATCTGTTGGACAAGCTGATTCGCACCGCTTACAACCTACGCAGTCTTCTGTTCTTGGAGCAGAAGCAATTTGCTTAGCTTTACATCCTTCAAGGTATCATCTCCAATACATCTGTGGGACAAGCTCGTATGCATTGGGTACAACCAATACATGTGCCATTGGATCTCCATTAGTTAGTAAAAAGTTTTCAATTTGATAAGATCATATATAGCCAAATATTCTAATATATGCCCAATAAAGATTGCTAATAACAGGATATTATGAATATAAAACAAATCAATAATTGTACTATCAATTATATTTGGAACAAGTATGTTAAGGTTCTGTATTTTCTAAATGGAACAACGATATTTATATCATTTCGATCCCTCCAAATCACCTCGAATATGGTCCAATCATGACAGGTAATTTGAATAATGAGTTTTATATGGATCAATCATGTTTTTTATCAATCGTAATACTATAGAGATTTCGATAGATTCTGGTCATATTGAATAGATACATCTTCTGAGATATACCCATCATCTTTTCGAATAGGAATAGGAATAGATATTTTGAATAATTGGTTGAAGTTATTTGATCGGTCATAATTTCCGTCCATAGTTACTTCGGACAAACAAGTTTCACTTTGAATTGTTCGAATCATAAAATCTTTGATCACTGATATTGGTAAACGTCCTGGAGAAATATTATTATAATTTCATTCATGACGATCATAGGTCGGGATTTCATATTCTTCAATCATAAAAAGACAATTTATGGGACAATACTCGACACAATTTCCACGAAAGATAAAAATTCCAGAATCAATAATAAATACTATAAATTCCAAATATATCTTCCAAATTTCCAATAAAAAACGGGTAGATTGATCGGACATACACGCATACTCCACAAGCAATACTTTGAAAGAATACGAAGTGTATTCATCCACGAAATCATTCTGATGGGTATGGGGTCAATTTTTTATAGGGATATTTCATAGTTATGGGTAAACGATTCATGTGATATGATGATTATGCATCATTCGTATACCTGTAGCAGAAATAGATCATATATCATGTCTCTCTCCAAAAATAGAACAGAGGGGAGTTTGTTAAAAATATAAGAAGAGATAGTTTGCACACCAATATTCGCCATGAAAATACCAGGTTATAAAAAATGCGAAGCTAGACGACCCAACTCTAGCATAATCACTCTGCTATAGCTAGCCCTTTGGGATACATATTTCCCGATCGATCTTTTCAGCACATTTACTGTTATTGCCTCTATGAACATAGTAACTAAATAATCCCATTTCGTTACATATGGGAGATATTGGACTATTGTTCGGTTCTAAACAATTTGATCCCTCCCCCCTATGTAAATAATCTGATAGAGGTTCACAATCAATAACATCTTTACCATCTAGCAATAAGTTGAAGAACACCATGTATCGATGGATAATGAGGACCCATACTTACCATCAGAGGGTCTTTCAGCAAGCATGGTCATATGTCACCCTCTCCGGTTCGTTTTATAAATGATAAAAAAAATAACGACTAATTAGGATCCGGGATCTCTCAAAATTTGATTGGAATTGAAAACTTCAAAATTAACGAGTTTTTAGCCCACGAATACCCAATTTACCAATTAAATCATCGTAACGAAGTTTATCCCTCTTGTAGAGATAAACCAGAAGTTGCTTACGTTAGCCCAAAATTTTCCACAAACCCCTTTGGGATGAATAGTCACTTCCGTGTAATTGCAGATGCTGGGTGAGTCTTAGGATCCGATTGGTTAAATAAAATACCTGAGATTCAACATATCTTCTTTGTTTATTGGGAATAAGAGACGAACTAAAAATTCTTGATCATAAAAAAATGAATTTTCCAGGAGCTTAATGGAATTTTTTTCTCGAGTCAGAAAAAAGAATTAGATCTATCATTTTCATGGTCCATATAATAATTCTGATTGGTTCCGACCATTTCTATTGAAAAAAAATTGGTCGGATTCTTTCTATCTTCTTGGAGGAACATTTGGTTTATAGTATGTAGAATCTTTTCACTTTGATGAAATGGAACGAACAGATTGGTCCAATTTTTTCCATAGCCTGAAACTATATTGAATCAATTCTTCTTTTTTCGACAAAAACATAATTAAAGAAAAAAATATATCAATTGAAATTTTGGGGATACATACGTATGTTCAACATCGCGGATCGACTCCCATCATTTGTATTGAACCAATATCTATTCATGCAAATAAGATCCTCTAAATGATAACTAGGCCAAAGAAAATGTTTAATTATTTGTGTTGTATCTACACTAAGATGTTGATCTCTTCCCATGAGTTCTTCGTCATTTTTTATATCTTTTCCATTGGAAAATCCTACATTATCATTCTCCGGATCAAACCGATTCAGGATTCGAAATTCTCTACGACGTTATGGAAGCAAAACATCTTCTAACAAAATATCTTCTAAATTGAGGGAACTAGAAATGTTTTTTCCATCCCCCAGAATTTTCCCGTGTTGCGTAGATCCATCATAAAGATTTCCATCTATCCACTCCTGGGCTCTATTTTGAAATTTCAATGAAATACTTACGATTTTATACATCAGGAATTGGTCATCCAGTATGCTCGATAAACGATATGGTTCGGGGACCACTATTTTTTTATTTCCCCATATTTCCTTTCCATTGATTACCTTTTTCGGAACATTCACCTGAAGAAGATTCTCTTTTGATATTTCATTTCCATTTATTACCTTTTTCGGAACATTCCCCTGAAGAAGATTCTCTTCCGATATTTCATTTCCATTGCTATCGTTCTGAAGAAGATTCTCTTCCGATATTTCATTTCCATTGCTATCGTTCTGAAGAAGATTCTCTTCCGATATTTCATTTCCATTGCTATCGTTCTGAAGAAGAAGGAACAATAGTTTCAGGTTAACATTTCCCTCCTGAATATTGGTCCAAATATATTGTTCCGGATACTGAATTCCAGACATCACCCTACAAATCTCCGACATCTTGAATATACTTTCTTCTCCTATACCTTCTACCGCTTTGTATTGAACTAAATCTTGAGGATTACGAGTTTGTTGATCTTCATCAGTTTGTTGATCTTCTACTTTACCAGTTTTTGGATCTTCTACTTTACCAGTTTGTTTCTCTTCTACTTTACCATTTTTTTCTTTTCTACTTTACCAACTTATTTCTCTTCTACTTTACTAGCTTATTTCTCTTCTACTTTACAAAGAAAGAGTTAAATGATCGAGCATTGCATAATGAGAATGAAATTCCCACCTAGCAATTGTGTGCGCCTTATCCATATAGATAAAGGAATATCGGGAAAAATATGGTCATCATGCATGACATAGGATCATTGCAAAAGAATTAGTTATCATACAATTGATAAGACGATCACTACAGATCCATATATGATCATAACATGGAATGAATCAATTAATCTGTCTCCAATTATTGATTGGGCGATCTGACCGAATAAGATCGTCAGATCAACAGGGATGATTGAGGATTTCCTAAAATAAATAAGAAGAAGTTTGATAAAATGTCCTTTTGTCTTTCTGGGGAGGATTGAATCATTACCTTATTTATTATCCATTTTTTTTCCGAAATATTGAACTGTTCGTACTTGAACAAAAATACTTCGTAAAGAAGTTCCTATTTACTAATTTTGTTAAGTAAAACCGAGATATCTCATAGGAAAGATGGTTGAGCAGTTCAAGGCGTAGCATTGGAACTGCTATGTAGGCTTCTGCTTACCGAGGGTTCGAATCCCTCTCTTTCCGTGTCTTCACCTTACTCATCCATTGTTTTTCCAATCTATTGAACCCCAATAGGATGATCTCCTAATTCTAGGATCAATCTCCTTCTATTTGTGATATAGAAAATAGAACGAACATTGATTCATGGTATGGGAAAGGTAAAGACCATTTGAAGAAGCAACAAAAGTATCGTGGATAACAAGATTCTAATGTAATGTACGGAAGGATTAGAAAATGTCCCCTTTGGGGAGGGGAAAAAGAAGGGACAAGAACATAATTTTCAGATGTCCAGCAACCCAACCCCTCCTTTTCATTTCATTCTCGATTCAAGCTTGATGGGAATAATACTCTACGACCAACAATTCATTAATCTTCAAACTAATCCATTTACTATCTATTATTTGATTGATGAATCCTTTATATTGTAACGAATGAAAAGTCAAATGATTTGGAAATTTATCCCTCTGCAACAGATCTATATTCTTCCTAATAATAGTTCTCAATCTTTGTTGATCTCTTATAGTAATCACATCTTGAGGTTTTCAAGGGTAACTTGGTATATCTACCATATGGTCATTGACCCGGATATGTCCATGATTAACTAATTGTCTAGCTCTGGGAATGGTGGGAGCCATACCCAATCGAAAAATAATATTATCCGAACGCATTTCAAGTAATTGCAATAGAACCTGGCCCGTTGATCCCTTGGCTCTTCTATCAATACGAACATATTTATGTAATCGTCGCTCCGTTAGTCCGTAATGAAAATGCAATTTCTGTTTCTCTTCTAGCCGGATACAATATTGAGAGATTTTCCTGGAAGACGACCGGTTTATCGAATCATTTTTGTATTTAGGTCTTTTACTAGTGAGCCCTAGTAAAGTTTTCAGACGACGTATTATTTTTAGACGAGGTCCCCGATAACGGGACATAGAAACTCCTTATTCAATTAACAAATAGTGCTATAAGTGTAACCCATCACGAACAAGCAAAGTCTTTTGTAAGCTTTCCATTTGACAAATAACGCCTCTGCATAACAGAATGTTTTTTAACCCCACTGGGGTTTCCTTCACTCTAATATGGGTACTTCAACTAGGGTGTTTTTTCCACTCTAATTTGAGTGTCCATTCCAGTATTCCAGTACTCCATTAAGGGTTTTTTTTCCACTCTAATCCTGGTGTTTGAATTCTGTGCGTGTAGTCACATTCTAAAGGCTGTTTAACTTGAGTTCTGCAAAATGCAATTCTTTTGTGGTTGTGCATTGGTCTAAACATGTTGTCTTGAAGTTGACTATTCAATTTTCCTATGTTCCAAGTCATGTTATTTCTTGGGTGAAAAATTGTGATACCTTAATTTTAAGAGATAGCAGTTCTTTCGATGCCATATCTAATTGTATAAAAAATCCAATTTAAATTCTATCTTGACAACACTGGGAGTCATTTTATGTGGGATATCTGTTACGCAGGTTATGGCAAGGCAAGGATTTCCAAAATCCATCTTGAGAACACTAGAAACCATTTCCTTGGGGGTGAGTGTTTTGTTATTCAGGTTATTGTAAAGGTAAGGAATTACACACATTTTTAAACATCATGTACCATTTTAATAAATGATTAGCTAACGAAACATCATGAGATCCTCTCACTTAGTTCTGTTATCCCCCTTATTTGCATGGGTTGTCACTTGGAGTTTTTCTGGGATTTTTTGAGGATTTTTGGGCATGGTTGGGACAGTTTCCAGCACCCTAAGAATTTTTAGGACAGGTTTGTGCATTCTCTGTAGCAAATTAGGCATGCTAGGCATGTCTAAGACATCAAGCAGCAATGATCTTCCTATTTGATGGAAGTTTTGGACCCATGTTGTCTTCAAATAACATTAAGAAATATTTTCTGGAGAAAACCTAGGCCTATTGTGATCCTTTGCAGCAGTAAACAATCATGAAAATCACCTTAAAATAAATTTTGGAAATAGATTTGGACAGAATCAACACTTCTGGGCAGGTTTGGACTATTTCTGGGTATTTTGTGGACTCTTTCAACCCGAAAGTTAGCAGTAATAGGCCTAATTCTTAAATTTGGGCTGATGCTTAGGATTAAAAAAGCAGTGTTGAGGTCATCTGAGCTAATACTGGGTATGTCTCATCCCCTAAAAAGCACCTAATTTCCATCATGGGCACATAAATAGTGATTAAAAGGATCATTCCTCAAATCTAGGTGTAATTAGGGCTTTTGTGGGCACACCTTAGTCCTAAAGCAGGCTTTTTCAGCAGTCAAGTAGCCTGAACAACAGTCACATCAGTAGCCTTAAGAGTCAAAACTCATCTCTGAGCACTAAAACAGCATACCCTAACAACAGTCCTAGATCCCTTTCTCTTTGTGATGGAGGCAACTACTCCTTTCCCGTCACGAGTCCTAGATATCTCCCCTCGATGTAGAGGAGGTCACAAGTTCGTCTCTCTTTGATTCTCTTGATGCAAGATGCTTGGAACTTAGGTGCCACACACTTTACACTGGATACCATCCTCAAAATGAGAGGAAGTTCCTAGGAGTTTTTTGGGGTGTTATATTCCAAGAAAGAAAAAAGAAAAAGTATAATTTTCATGGCATTATCACAAAAAAGGAGTTAGAAACATTACGGAAAAACTCATAAGAGTGCCATGTCTATTGCATAATGATTGTATCCATGATGCATGTAAAAATAAGGCTAAAGGAGAGCCATGTATCCATGATGCATGCAAAAATAAGGCTAAAGGAGAGCCAATTTCAGCTCTAGCCTCCAAATGAAAGTACTTAATTAATGTAATCTTTAAATAGAATAGCACTAACCTTTACTATAAGGTAGACATAACATCTATGATGGATTAATGTCTTGGGACAATGTTGACTTGCAACACATCAAATATTAGAGTGTAGAACTAGAATCATACTGCTGATTTGCCATTAACCGAAATGAGATCCAACTATCTTTGTTAACATGTACAAGCATTTTAATGCCATTTATTGTGTGGACTGACTTTGACATTAAAAAGAAAATACAAACTCGTGAAATTGGAGTAATGCTAGCATTTATAAAAGCATTTCAATGTCACAAATGAAGAGAGGCTTCCAAAAGTTCAACAATGTATTGGACAAATAGTAAAGAGTAATCAAATAATATCTTTGCATTCTATAAAACAAGACACTGCTTCAATTACCTCAATCTATGCAGTTGCATCAACCGTTGGAGCGTACTTACTATTGCTATTGTACATAGATTGCCTACATCATTAGATATGCCATACATAGAGAAAGTCAATAAACAGTATTCAAATAGGATCTTTTGATCATTAAAACAATAGTATATGAAGAAAAAATCAACTCACAACTTCTTGTTGGTTGGTAGCCTGGCTTGCATCATATGCAACCCACTATGCTTCCAGACTTTGTTGTGTGACCCCAACAACAATTGTGTGGCTTGTGCAGTACCAGATGCAACTTTAGTGGCATTTTGTTGCAACAACATTATGAAATCTAAGAACTAACAAAAGAAATTGACACTTTTTAAACTACAATCAAAAGATTGATTATAAAGATTAGCAAAGCTGTTAAATTTATTGGAAGCATGTATGGAATGTTCATCACAAAAGGAAGAAGGCATTTAAATACATCAGGAAAAATCAAGTATCGTATAGACTGAAGACATGCCAAACATGCTTGTATGGTGACATTAGTAACACATTGCCATATCTTCTTTAACAAATAGAAAGCAATTGATATGCTCCTATTAACAATCAGCCTTATCCTCAACCTGTTTCATGATAAAAGTAAAGCATGAGTCTGGCACAGCGTATTATAGGAGGCGATGTCCAAGAGCATCTTTTGAATAGGGAGATGATATCGTTAGACAGGGGTGCATTGCTGGTGGGACTAAATTTCTTGGAGAATTTGAAGAGAGATGGAAATAAGTTTTGAAAGAAGTGACTGCTTTAGACAGACAGATCATTCTTTTGTCCATGAGATGCATACAGTTAATGGTGCAGTTGCTACAGGTGATTACAAATAGCTGCACAGAGCTTACCGCAAACAGGAAATAGTAATCAGGGGTATAAGCAGTAGTATATATACAACAACAGAGTTGGTAAATATACATTGATGTAATTTTGAGTAAACAATAAAGCATAAATTGTTTGTAGTGGATGGGTATCCTAAGTGGTGTTTTTCAAATAAAAAAATTAGCACATGAAAACGAAAGGTATATGGTTGTTTTTCCAATATTTTTGTTGACTGGAAAAGTTCAATATAGGGTGTTCCTCTAGAGTGCACTCAGCCCTAACAATACTTTTTGCTTGGGACTTCATTTAACTCACATTATTACTGTGATTGGATTTGGATTAAGGGTGTGTTGTGGAGGTCTTTACTGAAATTGAAGGGCCAGGTCCTTCACTAAAGTATTATAATGCTTAGGTAGTCAAACGGAGATTGTTTCATAGTAGAAATCCTGATAACAATGCAGAACCTATTGTAGTTTGTTGGAAAATGGTTGGTTGGAGAAGCTTTGAGAAAATTTAATAAGTTGCTTATCATATATGAGACAACTGGAAATATGAAGGAAAATCCATTTCTTCCAGCAGTCTGTTGGTGTATTACACATTTCAGACTTGTCATTGTTGAGTATATCTTTGCAAAAATGAAAGTTGTATTTACTAGAAATACAGAAAAAGCAGATGCATGTTGGGGAATAAATTAAATTGTGAATATGGTTTGAAAAAGTATCTTGGAGTAAGCCAAACAAGTTTCAAACCGAAGAAATGAGACAAACCGAAGAATTAGTGTCATCATAATTACAGGCACCTGCTACCATCCCACAACAGACTTCAAGTACCTATGACCCTTTCCCTCCAAGTCCTCCACCTGATGTTAGCAACATGAGCAAATAGTTGTTTCAATATTTTATCGAGCAAGGCCATGAAAACTCATTTGGTGTTGTAATATATGATTCACGTCCTCTTCATGATAATTTACACATGAAAGGTTTGAGTCCACATCTAACAAGAGATTTTGATCCTGGCATATGTGAAGATGATTTACATGCCAGACAACAAATGGAAAGTAAGATGAATTGCCACGATATGGCCACAAAAACTGCTGCTCGAGTATTCATGTGTATAAAACAAGAAGATGTTAAATACATGGACGTGGCCATTGCAGCTCAAGCAGTTTATGAGTCAGCTGCTTATGCAATAGAAGTTGTACAAACTGATGTGGATCTTGCAAAAATTAATTTCAGGAATACAAACCTAAATAAATAAATAAAATAGGTAACTCAAGAGAACTATTGTCTGAAGGTAAAAATGAGCTTCGTGAAGCGTTTTTCAGGGAACAAAATGAAGGGAAATATGGGATGCCTGTTAATAAATTGGAACATGATAAGAAAGACATCTTTTAAAGTTAGAACCAATGATTAGCCATTAGACATTAAAAATTCTAGGATGAGACATGGAGGAAATGTTGTTTCCATAACTAAATTGGCCTTTGAAAAAGTTCATTGCAGTCATAAAAAAAGTTTTGATTCTGAAAGTTGGAGAAGAATGATTGAGCAATCAAGTTTTTGGTCAGAGGATATGGTCAGCCTCATTTGAACAAATCCAACCATTAATATCATGATGAGTACAGTCATAGTCAAGAAGAGTATGAAACCATGCAATTTTTGAGGATAAGGTTGAACCCCAATTTGAAAGGTCTATATCTGATAATGTATCAAATTCAAGTGAGCATTCTTCCTCCCACAAAGCTAGTCCGCCATTGTTTGAGGACTAGTGATGATGACGATGAACACGATAGAAATTTCTTTGGCTGCTAGAGTTACCAAACTACACTTAGAGGGTATATAAACTTTGGAAGTGAGGATTCCAAAATATAGCATTTCCTGCACTTCCATACTCAAAGAAGTTTAATAATGAGAATGATGTGTATAACTATGAAAAGATTGGCAACAAAAAATAAGAGAATAACCAAAAATTTATAGATGAAAGCCAAAGAGTTCTGATATAATAACCAGGTCTAAAATGAATGATCATCAAATTAAAATTTAAATATCGAGGATAAGAAACAGAAAAAATGTTTGTTGCAGCACTAGGTTGGGATCTAAAAGAATTAGTCATAGTCAGAAAGGAAGTTATGGTTCTGAAAGTGGAGAAGAATGTCTGGGGGATCAAGATTCTTGGTCAACAGATGGTTGGTCTTGTGTGAATAAATCCAACCATCAATATCAGAAGAAATGTTTGTCGCAGCACTAGGTTGGGCTCTAAAAGAATTAGTCATAGTAAAAAAGGAAGTTGTGGTTCTGAAAGTGGAGAAGAATGTTTGGGGGATCAAGGTTCTTGGTCAAAAGATGGTTGGTCTTTGTGAATAAATCCAACCATCAATATCATGATGAATATGAAACCAATGTTCTTTTTGAAGATAAGGTTGAACCCCAAGTCAAGAGGTTGATATCAAACAGTGCATCAAATCAATGCATCAAATTCAAGTGACCATTCTTCCTCCCACAAAGCTAGTCAGCCACTGTTTGAGGGACTCTGATAATGATGAAATGAGCATGAGAGGAATTTCTCTGGCAGTCCAAGTGACCAAGTACACTTATGGCCGATTGGGTATACAAACTTTGGGAACGAGGATTCCCAAATCCAGCATTTTCAGCACTCCGGTAATCAAAACTCAAAGTACCTTGATAAGGGGAAGGGGAAGGATGTGTATAAAAATATTGTCAATAGAAAATAATATCATAACAAAGATTTTACAGATGAAAACCAAAAAGTTCCTAATAAGGGCTATCCATCCTGGTAAGAGTTATGAAGGTGAAGGGAATCTATTGACGCAGAGTGCAAAGATCAAGACAGTCTACGGTACATGAAACCCAATTTGATGATTGGGTGAAGCCTTTGAATGGTGATAGAAGAATTAAATTTCACACACATTCTAGACTACCAACTACCAACTAGATAGCTATTGTCCTCGCAAGAGACACTAGAAAAAAAAAAGCATTGGAGATACAACATTTGATGATAGCTCTACTTCCTTAGGATACAAAGATGATAACTATACTGTTGTCTGCAACCATATCCATATTTAGTACAAATTTCATCATGGTAGAAGTGCACAAACCTGGTCATTTCATGCCACAAAGAAGTTCGGATGCAGCATGTTCTCGTCTATAAAAGCAGTGACGGAAAAGCAAAGGGACAAAATAAATTTCACCATGGTAAAAGAACACAAACCTGGTCATTTCATGCCACACAGAAGTTCGGATGCAGCATGCGCACGTCTATAAAAGCACAAAAGCAGTGACTGAAAAGCAAAGGGACGGAAAAGCAAAGGAAAAAGCAGTGCATTCAGGGAGGGAAAAGCAGGGAGTTCAGGAAGGGAAAAGCAGTGAGTTCAGGGATGGAAAAGCAAAGAGAAAAAGAATGAGTCCAGGGACAGAAATACAAAGGAAAAAGAAGTGAGTGGAGGGACAGAAAAGCGAAGTCTGTTAGTTCAGGAATCGGGGAGAGAAAAGCAGGGACAGAAAAGCTAAGCCTGTTAGTTCAGGAATCGGGGATCTTCAAGAGCAGAGTTTAGGTATAGTGATCTCAAACTTGAGTAATATGCGAACCTGAGATCTCAAGTAAACGTGAGATTCTTCCTACCTGTGGATTACATATGTTAATGAATTTTTCTTCGATAGCATAATTTTTTAAGTATTTTTTTAGGGCTTGAAATATTTCTTTAAGTTCTTCTTTTACATCTCCATTGAAATTGCACCGGATGTTTGCAATCTGTCGCCCATACCCTCACAGAAATCCAATCGGAGCAGAAAATGGCGTCTGCCCACCAGGTAGTTTTGAGTTTATGCGGAAAATGCCATCTGCCCGCCAGTTATTTTTATAGGCTTTGAATGTATTAACACAGTTTATATGATTTTTTAAATATTTTTGGGTATGCCAAAGTTTTTATATTTTTTAACATATCAAAATTTGTATTTTTTTAATTTTTTTTGGGCACTGGAACATAATTATTTTTTATAATCCGCTCAACATAAAATTGAAAATACAATTTAATATATGTGTAATGATATTGTTATTTGTAAATATGTCATGCATCTACTTATTTTAGGATTTTTTAATTTTTATTATATATATAAATATATATATTTAAAAAAAAATTATGTTGATTTATATTCATTATTATAATAAATTATTAATATTTAATTAATATAATATAATAATTTTGTTTGTATTTTAGGATATATATATTAAAATCTGGTGGGGAGGGTAACATTCATTTCTCCCAACCACCCAAGCTACATCCAAAAGATGATGGGAGGGTAGCATCAATGCATTCATAATTATGATGTGAGAGATGGTGATGACATTTGCATTGTGAGTAAATACTTATAATTTTAGGGATTGGTTCCCTGTTGCTGGTGTTTTCTGAAGTTCATGAGTCACATGGCTCATTGAGAGATTTAATGTGTTGTTGGTGTTTTCTAAAGTTCATGAGTCACATGGCTCATTGAGAGATTTAATGCATCCGCCAAATGGCATTGAACTGACCTCCACTATCATGTGTATTTACTCTGTGTTGAACTCGAGGAAGGGTTCATTCATTCCTCCAAGGATGTGAAGCTGGAAACATCATTTGCTCAGTACGATGGCGATTTCCATTTAGCAAGGTTAATTCTGAGTTGTGGTCTAGTGGCTTTAGCTCTGGTTATTTCATTTGGGTTTAGGATTTTGGGTAGAATTTGGTATGGTCGTGGGTGATTAGAGAGAAGTGACATCATGGTATTTCTTTAACAGGAGTGGGTTCTTACTCTAATACCCAACTAAGTTGAGGCGTTTAAGGGTCACTCCACGCAGAGGTAGAGGGAGTAGAAGAGGAGGTCGATCACTCCATGGGATAGTTGATGGTCACAAGTCTCCTTTGGGTCGGTTATATTCAACTAGCAAATCCTTTTTCTCCGAGATTCAACGGTTGAAAGAACCCCAAGGAGGAGAAATTTGTGCAACGTGACGATCATGCGCCGCCACCCTCCTCCATCAAGTAGCATGGATTTCCTCCTAAAGAAGCTCTTGAATCTTCCAAGGTCGACACCTCTAGAGACGAAGCGTTTAAGAACGAGGCTTCTAAGAGAACCAGCCCCAAGGAGGAGCAATTTGGTCCATGCCCTATCGAAAATGGGCAATCCTTATCTTGATTGCAGATTCCTTTCAAGAAGTGGACGTGGCAACATGGCCCACCTTTCCATGTCCTTTCACATTAAACGATGTTTTCTTCATTTACCGTAACGGTGTTACTGTAGCTCCCTGAAAAGTTTGCTCCGATGGGTGCATCAGCTAATGGATGCCATGTATGGGCCTATGTGATCCATGGTAAACGCCCGTAAATGCGGCAACCACTTGCCATGTACGATGGGCCACGTACAATGGCCGAGGTGACATGACAGAGGAGGAGCCGAGGCAGAGGGTAAGATCGGCATCCAATGAATGTGTAATGCTTAACATTGTATGTGTTTTAAAAGACGGATCGAAGCTTTGGCTGAAAGCAAGGTTATTGATCATGCTCGCCGAGTAAGTTAATTTCAAATTCTTTATTTTTATTATATAAGTCCGGAATAAGTCAAAAGTATGGTAAGCACTACATTTTTCGATTAAACCACTTTTATCATCTAAATTTTTTATGAAATTGATAACTTCATTAAAATATATTCATGTTATTTTACCATTATCATTTTGAAGTTGGAATTTACAATTCCATTAAATTATATGTAATATTATTTATAATTTAATTAAAATAAATTAATATCCTTCAACTCTCAATTTTTTATATTTTATTGAAATGTTTTTAAAATAGTAATCATTGTATGCGAAGAGATATATGCAAGTTTTTTTTCCACTAAAAAACTGCAATATATTTAAAAAGATATCACATATTACAAAGACCTTTAGACAGAGAGAAATCAAGTCATCATGGTGTGTAACCTCCATCACATCTATACAAAAAAGTGAAACTCTTCAAACTGGAAAAAGGAATTCTAAGATAGGCCTTTAATGAGAAAACATTGTTTGTCTTATAAAAAAAGAATATACATAAAAATTGTAGGGAGGCTTTTGAGATTTCCACAAAATGGTGAAATAATAACTAGAGAGGTCAAGATCATAAGACATTTTTCTATGTTCATGTTTATTTTTAAGAGAAAGTAAATGTGAGTAATATATAAATTATATTTTTTGTGTATCTATAATTTTTTTATTAAATTGAAAAATATAGAAAATATACTCAAAGTGTTAGATAGATAACTATAACTAGATCACATTATTTAGATAACTATATAATAACATATTATATACTCATTAAAAAAATTTAAAAATCATTTTCCATATATATATTGAAAAAAACATAAAAAATTATGTCTCAAACTATTAAAGAGTTTGTAGTAAGGAGTTTTAATAAGAAAAATTATTTGAAAATTTATTATATAGAGACAAAAAAAAAATTTAAATTAAGATTTAAAAAGTATTTGAATATATTTATTTGAAAAGAAGTTATATATTTGCATTGTTTTTAAAGTTAGTATGACTATTTTGTTTTTAAAAAAACTAACTTATAAATGTTTATTGGTAAATAACTAAAGTTTACATTTTTGAGAAACTTTCTAATCTCTAGGGTTTTTATACATTTTGAAAAGCTTTTGAATATCATCTGGATTGCACCAAACTATACAATATAATTATAATGACAATATAGAAGATTTAATATTTACATTTTATTTAAATAAATAAATAATAACTTAATTAAGATTCAAAAATTAATATCAAAGATATATATGGATATATGACCATAAGTATGATCTTAAAAAATTCATTACACAAGAATATTTTTTTTAAATAACTTAACTTTCACTAAATACAAAAGTTAAATAAAAACGAGTTCTTAATTTTTGTTTAGTTTTTGGAATAACTTATAAGTTTTTTTTAACAGAAACTGGAAAGTAATTATATATTAAAAGGGTGGTGTAGAGCCATTCAGTACAAAGCTAAAGAAACTCAAAGGAGAGATCTGAGATAGAATATCTACAAAAACTGATGTCCAAAAAGAAAACCTTCTAATGTCGTCGTTGGATAATTGGACTACTGTGCATTATAATTGAAGTAGAGTATATATGTATGAACTGTTGGTTCAAAACAGTACAAAAAAACATTTACTAGAAAGAGGAAATCATTTTGGTTTGCTTGAGAACCCCACAGGCTCGGTGATTGAATATTATTCCATTGGCCGAGCAACTTCTCCAGGATGCTGTTGATAGTGGCTACACTAATTCATCTGAACAAGTTTTTGGAGGTCAACCTGGATGCGATCCACTGTGCCCATTAGCTCTCTAAGGTCTCTATCATGGTCATCAATGCGAGATTCATGGAAGTTGGTTTGATAAGAGACATGGTGCACGTCTAAGACCAATTGTTTCACATCCGACGCCATTTCCCTATTATATGTGATGCCCACTACAACGAAGTCTACGAGCATGTGAATGTTCTTCTTCAAGTCATCTAGACCTTCCTTGACATTGTGGTGCCCAGAGCTCGAATCCCTGTAATCCATTCTGAAATCTGCGAGCCGAGGAGAGATATGGTCGGCGATGGAACTGCTTGGAATTAACGCTGCAGAGGAGGGAGGAGCCCAAGCAAGGACGTATTCATTGTTCGGAAGGGAGGAGGCAACTTCAGCTAAAGTCACAGGGTAGTTGCTGCAAAAAGATCAGCCACGGAGGGAGTTGCAGACCCTATACCAATCACTGAAAAAGCTTGGAAGGAACCGAGGATCTCCTCTAACTCGTCGAGAAACTCCAAGTGCAGGCGTTGGGACATAGGGAAGGTCGAAAGGTGGTTTGAGGGGTCAAGGCCGACACCGTGAGAATATAGGAGCGACAAAGGGTGCAGCTGGGAAATACCAGAGGGGAGGAGCTCTGAGCCTTCAGACGAGAGAGCCAAATGTAGAGAAAGTGAGGGAAGGGCGTTCAAAATCCAACGAGAGTCCATGGCTCATGCGGGGGAGCTGGCGGTCAAGGGAGCTAGCAGTCGAGGCTTCTTGGTCTAGTAAGAGTGGAATTTGCCTAGTTCATTTAATTTAATACCCAACATTTATCAGTGTGACTTGAGATCCTAATGCATCTGTAGAATCTTGATTATGTTTACTTACAAGAAGACCACCATGTGGTAGTGGATTGTACACCTAAGGTATCTTGGTTTGTTTGTTTTGGTGTGTGCTTGAAGGTCAAATGTTTGAATCCAAAGGGGGTAATGTATGTATACTTGTCTAAACTGCGCAGTTAATTCATTGTTTGAAAAACTAAAAAAACATAGGTTTTAATCTAGAGAGGTAGGGTATATATGTTCATAAATTAAATCCAAATTGTTGTGCATATGAGATTATTTATTCCATAAAAAAGGGAGACTTGTACATCCATTTAACATCTAATTACACTATAGCTCATTAGGTTAGAGCAATTGGTAATGAGTAATTTAGATAAAAAGTTGTAAATGAAAAGTCATAAATTCAAATCTATCTAAAATTTAACCATTATTATTATTATTATATTGTAAAAAACCCCAAATTATTAAATCGATATTTAGAAAACTAAAATATAAGAAAAAAAATTAACTAAACTTACTATCATTTAATATTCAAACATCATATCATTAAAAAAGTCAACTAATATTAATAATTCTATGAGATTTTAGTGGTGAATATCACTTGGTCATGGGATGCACTAGGACATGTATATAAAATATTTGCATATTGTTGACTTTATTAAATTAGGCTTATATAGGAATAGAATTAATAAGTACAAAGAGAGATTGAATAAATGGTAAAGCATTGCTTTTCATTGCCACTTCATTGCCACTTCATTTTAGTATTTTTTTAACAAAATTTTATTTTAAAATTGAGTTAAAATTGTATTTATGTATGCAAAAGAATAATGCTTTTATAGAACAAAAATTGATTTTGAAAATGGGTTTAAAATTGTATTTATGTATGTAAAAGAATAATGTTGATATGGAAAAACATTGTAAACCAATGATTTGTATGATTTGTATTTGCTTTATGTTTATGATTTTAAGGTGAGTAGTTGTCTTCAATATTTTATTTATTATCATTGTGTTTGTATATATGGTGGGGATTTAAAAAGTTAGGTGTAGGCTACTCATATATGTATCATAAGAAAGAGGTTTTTTGATACATAAATCTTGTATTAGCAAGGATTGATGGATTATTGGAAATTGTGGATAGGTAAATGCTCTTATAAATTTAAATTTGGTGATGAATAAAACAATACAAGATTTCCATATCTCTTTAATTGAAGAAATGTTGCAAGCATTTGTCATATACTAAAACCAAAAAAAAGGGAGAGGATACTAATTTTTCAAGTTCTTCCGGTGAAGTCTTATCCATTATTTAGACAAAGTAATTGCTACAACATTCAACTCCCTGTAAATATGCAAGATGGAAATATCAATGAAAATAAGCCATATTAATATTAATACATGAAGGACTTATATTTAAGATTTCAAAGTGGTGTCATAAATTACAATCTATAAAAACCTCTTTTATCAATAACAAATATGGAAAACTAAAATCTATGAAAATCTCTTTATCAATGACTAATATGAAAAACTAGAATGTAATTACATTTATGAGCTTTAGGGTTTTAAAAAGTGTGCTATAAATTTTGATTGTAAATATTTTTAAGATAAAAATAACTATGACAAATAGATAAATAACAGAAATTTAATATAAATTTAATATTACATTTAAGTAAATTTTGTCTATAAAATAAAAAGTATAGTCAATATAAAAGTAAATAAATTGATGAATTATTAATATTAATAATCTACTTAATATTTGTGTATTATACAATGTTCAAATTCAAAACTAAATGTTTATTACCACATATCATTTCTTTAAAAAAATATTTAAAATTTGGTTGTCTATATTTTTTCAATTCTTAAAAATTATAGCAACTTTAATTATTAAAAATGTATACAACATCAAAATTTTAAAAAAATAAATATTTATCATCAACATAACTTTAAAACCTTTTTAATTAAAATTTCACAATATATATTTTTTAATTCTTCAAATACTATGCCAACTTCTTCCATTAATAAAAAAATTACATAATATAAAAAAAATTAAATATTATAAAATATATATTTTTCAAAAAAACATAGGTTTTTTTTAACTTTAAAATAAATAAATACATAAATTTATAACTTTCAAAATATATAAAATATAAAATTTATTAATACTAATCTATGAAATTTATTAATAATAATCCAATTGTAAGAAAAATGATCTAAATAACTACAACCATTCAAAACTACCAACCTCCGCTCCCCTGAAGGATACTGTAATATAGTTCTCTAAATAACTGGATATAAATGATAGAACATAGAGAATACTCTCACAAGCAAATGAAGGCAGAATAGGCAGAATAGACATTTACTTATATTTTACATTTATATTTTACATTTACATTTTCTGTAAATGTAATATACGCTCTTCCCCGTAAGCTTCTATTGACTTGTCATTTCACAAGTATACCCCTTGGGAAAACTGGTTTCGTCTATGAAGATTGACACTTTCCAGCATCTACACGAACTGCAATGGAGAATATAATAGGCCTGAAACATCTTGATACCCTCAACACCAATACTTCCAAATAAAAATTTTGGGATCATAACCCATGGATTCAAAGCTTGCACATTTGAAAACATCCTCATGAGTTACCTGCAGTGTAGAAAAAGCTGGTTCTTCAATAGAATTCATAGAGTACCATCTTTGATCAAATTCAAAATCACAGATTTTAGTCTCAATGAGAATCGTGGATATATCGGATTCAAGCGTCATTTCTGCTGCATTATTATATTAATCCTTGTAAAATAGAGAATACCGCTTGCAATCCAACTGGGTTACGTACATCTCGAGAGCAACCTTAGATGTAAAGTCACCAGCAAAAGCAGAGTAGATATGTCAGTTGTAAGACTCTCCAGAGTTTCCCATAACACAAGCCATGCCACCAGATCCAACAGTTCCAAAGTACTTAATCAGACACGAAACTTCCTCGGAAAAGTTGCGGTGAGGAAATGACTGGGCTCCAAGAAACATGAATGTTCCACGAGTGTATTTAACATTTGTTACAGAGAGAAAGCTACTAAGTTGCATTGCTTAATATCAGAGAGATGTAATGCAGCGGTTTGGTAGTACCACAGGTCTTGAGAATAATATTGAATGGGTAAACAATTACAGACTGGACTCTGAATGAAAATGCTCATTGGAGAGCTCATAAACAATAGTGCACCCAACTGCTTTGAAGATTTCATCCAACTGGGCTCGAGTGAGTGCCCTCAACCCCCTGCCTTCTGTTTCAGTTAAAAATGGACATGCAAAGAACTCAATATCTAGCCGTTTTTCAAATCCCTCAAACCCAATTGGAGTGATCAGGGCAACTGGTTGCTGACGGCATATGTTGTTTTAAATGCTGCAACCTGCAGGCTTATGAAACCGTAAGATAAGGTTTTGGGTGAAAATCCATAATATCGAATCGGATTTGATTACTTAATAGCGGCCATCCTTAACAAACATGTACGTATCAACAGCAAAGTCGTATCAACAGCAAAGTCAATGTTAATGGTTGACTTCGTTGTTGCCATTGGATGGACCGAATGTTTTTTAAGCTCAAGCCTTCACAGCAAAGTCAATGTCAATGGTTGACTTCGCTGTTGGTCCGTTGGATGGACCGAATGTTTTTTAAGCTCAAGCCTTAACAGCAAAGTCAATGTCAATGGTTGACTTCGCTGTTGGTCCGTTGGATGGACCGAATGTTTTTTAAGCTCAAGCCTTAAGAACAAATGCAATAGCAGAAACTCAGGTAATTTTTTTTTTTGGAAATCGGTGTTCCAAGACCAGCTTCAAACTGGTAATCATAACCCATATGGCACATTCAGGTTGATGTCCTTTACGGTGCACAGTGAGTGACTACACCACTGGAAATCGAACCGGCATGGCTTCTTACTTTTGCCTTGACTCATCCACTCTATTCGCTTTGTTCGGGAAATGAATCGGTTTTATCCTGTTCTCGTCTCATTTTTCCGTGGCTTGCATTTTTTCAAGAAACCTACACTATTGGGAAATGGATTTTATCGCTCCATAATCAAGCTGATACATCGTCAATATGTTAGTTCAAATTACATTCTTATTTGCAGAGTGTATCCAATCAAAAGATAAAAAAGAGAGCCAATCCAATTCCAGCAAAATATTGAATGTAACTTTATTTGGACGCAACAGTGATTGCTTTGCTAGCATTTTTCATACTCAAAACCTGATAATGTTCCATTCGCTGCAGGATTGATGGCCTTACGAACCTTGGTGACATTCCAAGCAGTTCCAATCACATGCCCCACAACTTCAAATATGTCATGCGCACCTCTCCTGCTTCCTCCCCGAATCTGCACTCAAATTAAATTCTTATTCGCAATTTTAATCTGCACACATATAAAATTTAATCTGCACACATATATAATCTTCTCCAGAAAACTATACATACAGAATCCAAAATGCAGTGCTCGAGTGTAACAATATCAACTATAGCATCAGAAGCCGCTGGCAGAGCATCCTTCCCTGCTACTTCTGCAGCTTGTAAAACCTTATCTGAAATTTAAGAATTAAAACACCATTATTATCATTCCTGAATCCTAGCATTGACAACATTTAGTTAGAACTATGCCAAGGCAATGAGAGAGATATTACCATACTAAATGCATCCAAGGAAGCAAGAAGAACATCTCGAGGTAGCGAGAGGAAGAACTTCTGGCCAGCCTCGGAGCCCAGCACCAGAGCAGTCACGACACCGCTTACTATGACCACCCCGGCCAGCACATCGTCACTTAGTTTATTTTTCTGGTCATCCTTGATAGCTTTTTGGTCCTCTCTTTTACCATTGCTGGGAAGGTTTGAAATGCTGATACTTTCTGCCTAGTTTCCCTTCATGGGCAGGCTACTAGAATTAGGTGGCAGGTACTCTACTACTGTGCTCCATGATTTTTTGTCTGTATTTTTTCTTGTAGAATAGACTATGCATCTTTAGACAAATTAAGGTTTGGTCTAATGAGACAAATTAAGGTTTGGTCTAATGGTTGGTGAAATCATGGTCAAATTATTTGAGACCTTATATTAAGGTTTACTTTTTTTTTCAGGCCAGAAAAGCATTCTTTGCTATTCTATTGATCAAAGGAACTGGATACATCATCAAGTTAACAAAAAAGACCCCCACATACAGAGCCAAGGTCTTCCAAGAGAAATCAAGCCAAAAAAAAGATTATGTCCTACAGAGCCAGGCTATCGGTATCTGGGCATCATATACAATGATAGTCCTCTCATAAATGCCAAATAACAAAATCAGTCAAGTCTGTCCCTAGAGAAAATATGAAGAGCCCAGAAAAACTATCCAAGACAGAGCTGGAATACCCACAAATTCCAGAGACAATAATAATCAACTTAACCCAATACTTCCCAGCAGGAGCCAAGAGACTAAGAAAGTCTAAGAACCAGAGCAAAGCTCTCAAAAAAGCTGAAGTTTGACCTCCCTGTCACACTTCATCTTCACAAGTTTCCATGAAAGTAATCCTGCGTGCAGCCATCAAAAGCCCTTCCTTGGATAGTGTGTTTGCCCTCTTGTTATGTTCCCTAAAGACATGACTGAAATCCACTTGACTGAACAAAGATATGAATTTCCTAGTGTCTAAGCACGAGGCATCTAAGTTCACCATAGTGAGAGTGGATTCATCTTTAACCCAATTCACTCCATACATTGAGACGTAAATGGGATGATAATTCCTAGTAAAAAGCACATGTGAACCCTGAACAAGAGAATTTGAAAGCTGAAGGTCCTGTTTAAGGGGAAGCCCCGTACTTCAACAGACCTCGCAAAATAGACACGGGAGGTTCTGGGTTAATTGGAAGGGTCTGCTCGAGAGCCCAAGAAAGAAGAAAAGGCAATTAGGGTCCGACTGAAGTATTTTATTAAAAATATGTTGATTAATGTCTGACTTTTTGAGGAATTACTGTAAATTAGTTTTATTTTGCGGTCCGACTTTGTACGTAAAATCGGCTCAGTGATTGTAAATGGTAGGGCCTGGTTTTAAAAAATTTCAAATGTTTTTGACTTAGTTTGTTTTTCTAAATTAAACCAATTAATTTGATGAGATTATGATGGGTTATCATTACCATTTGAATTAAAATTAATTTTGGATTTTATCAAATATGTCAAAGGTTGCTGTTAAATATTTTTGTTGAGGTCTAAATCAATACTTTGACGATGTCACAATGCTTGGTAATTTTTAGTTGCCTTAAAAATTGGTTGGATAATTTATTTTGTTTTCAATAATGTTAATTGAAATTCTCCCCAGAAAAAAACCATTTCTTTTTAATATAGAAACTTTGGTTATTCTTTATCATCCTCAAAATATTAACTATAATTATCTACTACCAATTTCGTAAGTCTTTTTAAATATTTGAAGTTTGTATATAATCTATAGAAGTAACTGACTATTCTCTCTCGTTTTATCCCACAGAAATCTGGATTAATACTTACTTCCAATAATGATATCTTTTGGGCCAAAAATGGAAAGTAGCCCACCCAAAATCAATCATTTTTTTATAATTATTTTATAGTCACAGTACTTTCTTTTTCTTAAACTAAATCAAACTAAAATCAACTTAAATTTGAATTAAAAAATAAATTAGCTGAGCTTGGCTTAATTTAATGTAAACAATCTAAAAGAATAACATTTTTGCCAAATACAACATAGGTGTGAAACTGTCAACATGTAAACCAGCTCGCAGCCCCTCGCTCAAGAGCCATAACATACTTTTATAATGTATATTTGTGGATGCTAACTTGTGAACTCGCCAGTCTCTCAAAAGCCATAGCATGTTGTTGAAGCTGTAAGCATTTTAAATGTTAACTCCAATACTATTTGAACATATGTAATATTTAGAATTGGCGGAAATAATTAAGTTGTAATAATTTATTGAGTTTTAACATGTTAATATAGAAATTAAGTTGATATTTAAGAAAAAAATTCAACTTTTTAAATGTAATTTAAAAATATTGAAAAATATGTTAATTTTTATTTAAAAATAAATTGTATATAAGTTAAGTAAATGAAACATTAATAGGCCGCTATATAAATGGACACTTAAGAAAGGAATAAAGTAAATTTATATTTTTGTATAGTAAATATTAATGTATACTATTTTTATAATATAAAGATAAAAAAAAACCTTTGCATTACTTAACTTGTCTATCTTTATCAAAAATAAATAATATTCTCATTACTTAACTTATTATTGTGCATTTTTATTAAAAATAAATAATATTTTGGAAAAATCTGTTCCATTAGATTTTAATAAAAAAAATATAGTTTTATTATGTTTATAGCATATTTTATTGATATTAATCAATTTGTTGATTATTCTAATGTTTATTTAATATTAATGTAGAAACTAAAAAGGAATAATCACATTGATAGTGGAGGATATTTTTTCTAATTTAATAAGAAAAGTAAAAAAAATAACAATTATTCATTTCCTATTTGCAGTAGGATCATTGTTAAAAAAAATAATAAGAGAAGAGTTGTTAAAAATTGTGTAGTAAAATAATAGTTTTTAATGCTTTCATCAAATAACTAAAGTATGTTTAGGGGTGGAGCAAAGTGTCATGTTTAAAATTCTTAACTCTCATTTGTAATACAAATGTTTGTAATAAGTACATTGCCATAAATATATTCACATATTTATTTACAAGATCTCTAGTTATCAAAGCACAGAGACATTGCCACTTGTACTGTAATTATTGGTCTAATAATGATTATCATAATGTGGTGGCCTAAGTAAAAATCCACCACCTTATTTTCCCATCACCTTGTTCACATGGCATAATCTAAATACACTGAGGCCAAAATTTAATGCTTTAGGTTGTGATGCATTTGGGTGATTTACTTTTAGTTATCACAATGCTCAAAGAACTCGACAAAGATCAAAGGACTCGTAGATTTCCTCCCTGAACTACATGCCATTTCCTGCATTAAGCACCACTGTAACTTGCTTCCTCTTACAAGCTGTTGGTTTGAATTCGAAGAAGACTGACACTATAACTTGCTTCCTCTTACAGGCTACTGGTTTGAATTCGAAGAAGACTGACATGTTAGCAAATAACTTCTTATTTATGATTTTATGGGTTGGAATTTCATAGGGAGGCTAATGTAGGTTACTCTTAAGTGAGGCTTAAAAGAGCTGTGATTTTTTGTTTTTATTGCAGCTGGTGGCGAACTGTAGGGTAGAAAAACTAGGGTTTTTTTGGGTAAGTTGGGTAATAATTTGTCTTTTCACGACTTTAGATTTGTATTTTTTTGGGATATTTTAGAAATATTGTGTCTTCGAGTTTCAATAATTTTATTAGGTAATAATTTGTCTTTAAGCGACTTCAGATTGGTATATTTGGGTGATATTTTAGGCATGGAGGCATATGGTTTTTGTTGGTTTTAGTCTCATTTCTCTTAAGATTTCGGATTTTTGTTTTGTTAGTTTCTGGTAGGGTTTGATAACTGAAGTTCTAAAGCATTTTAGTGGAAACAACCTGAATGTCCATGTCAACCTGTCCACCTTAATTCCCATCAATGAGTGAAAACCAAGCATTCTTTTTGCGTAATACTGGTGCAAATTACCACTTTAACTGGACAACTATTAGAATAGATAATCATCCCACCATGGAGATACACACACGATACATCTTTGTTGTTTCTAATTTTCTTATCAAAACCAAGATGTTCGTGATAGATTGTTTTTTACCTTTCCAAAGGCCATCATCACACATTCATTAAACCAATTAAGATTCATTGAATGCAGAACTAAAACTCGCTACTAGGTCTATTTTTGTCTGTGTGTTGTGTTATCCACTAAGTTGCACTTAGAGGATTTTTCAAGTGAGCCACCAAGGATTAGAACAAATCACTTGTTCTTACTCAGTGCTCGAAAGTTCCGTGGCCTCTTTTGGATGTTCACACCCACTAATAAACAAGATCAATATTTAATTGAGATTAAAGGAAAGCAAAGAAGATGAGGAAATGGTAATATTTAACTAAGATTGTTACAGAGAGAAATTCCTATGGCTTGGGGTACCACAACAGACAGCTTGACTCCAGAAATCGATCCTTTCCAATATGCAAGAGAAATCAAATATCTAACACTAAAGGATCTCGATTCGTACCTTATTCCGGACAGTTGATGTAGATCCCCGTTGAGCTTTCCAACTCCAACTTGAATTGATAAATTACTTCCTCAACAATCAGTAAACAAGACAAGCATGCTATATATATTGGTGTTAGATCTACTCTAGCATATATAATCAATAACGTATAAGCATTTGAAATCATCCATGGATAAAATATTCATTCAAACATACATTATTGGACATGAAAAGATATTTCTATTAATATAAAATCAGAGATTACAATGAATACAACCTTCTGTCGGCACGTCTGCGAATTGGAGAAACTGAATCCCCCACTTGGGCCTCCACCACCTCAATCCTCCATCTCTCGATAGCAAGCTCACAAGCAAAAGGCAAGCTTGGGAAGAACACCAAAGTGCTCCAAGGGATAAAGGGATGCAAACTCAAGTACAAGTTCCGGCAACAATGGACTATAGTTTCTTTGCTCTCAATTCTCACATATGCTCCAATGTATCCAAAGGGTTCCTTATATAGCTCTTCAATGGGGTAATGAAGGGTCGAATCCGAACGATCTCAAGGCATATGGAAGGCCAAGAGACAAGTGAGTCGGATCCACATCAAGGAAAACTCCAAAAGAATTTGGCCTTTTGCACACATCCCGATGTATGTGGTTTTAGGGGTCAAACCCGCGTATATATGCGATAAAGGGTTTAAAAGTCGCGTGTAGAAATTTAAGCATGTTTTTAGGGATGATCTTGGAAACATCGAAGGTATAAAAAAGGTCCATGGGGTCCAAAGAGTCTGTAGAGGGACAAGGGAAGGCCATACAAGTATGATTCACCAGGTGTGGTAAAATCAGCTATAACAGATGCCCCCTAATGTGTGAGGTCAGAGGGGTCATACAATGGCCGAAATACATTATAAGTCCATCCCAAAAGTGGAGTGATGAAGAACCTAGTGGAAGACCAGCCACCCAATCAGCATAGTACAATGATAGAACTCTACATATAACTGCAAATACATATAGTAGTCCCGGATACATAAGAGTACAATGGCCAAGAATAGGCATGATACAAAATATGAAATAAATGGTCATCGCCACGTACAATATACATAGATCAGAATCTCCATGATGAAAATATACAAAGGATCATGATCTCCATAATGGCTGAAGATATACAATGGATCAAGATCTCCATAATGGCTGGAAATGTCTGACATATACTGGAATCAAGTCACGAGAGCTGAAATCTCATGAACACTGGCACGATCAAGGAGGTAGCATATAAGAGATGCCACCAATATGGAATGTCTTCTACACAAACTTCTACGAGTACATGTCCTACTATGTGAATAGAGGTGTCGAGTTCGAACATAGTAGTCTATCGTCTGATTATCGGTCATTGATGTATACCGTTAACAAACGCGAGATCACCCACCGATAATGATAATGGGAATCAAGGTACTAGAGTGCAAACTAACAAGTTGTAATAAATGTGTTGAGGTCCAACACTTGAGAGAATCCATCGATCAGGGGACATTGTTGTATTCCCAAAGAACTGTCGATGGCGAGAGAACATGCCATTGATGACTGCAAGTCTCAAGGCACTCAAAAATGACTCTAGATTCCAATCCCAGAATAAATGATCTGAAGTCGATGGGATGAAATCCATTGGAAGGAGGGCATTAAGGCATCCCTCATCATCCAACATGAGGTACTCAGCAAAGCTGTATAATGTGGAAGGACTCGATCATAAGGTGCACGAACCAGTAACTGTATCGGGAATGGCCGACATGCAAATTCAAGATAACTAAGGAATGGCCGACTCAGGTTTCAACTTCCTTCGAACCAGAGCATAATGACAAATGGTGACTAAATGTAGGTAGCATAGACTCTATATGCAAAACTGGGACATCTCTGCGACATAGGAGGCATCGACAGAGGCTCCATAGGGACTGGAAGCTTAACCAATCGGTGGAGATAAACTCATATAAACAAGTACAGCTCCTAAAGTCAAACTATAAACCCAACCAATGGATGTGATATACAGTGCTCTGTTCGAAGGCGACACGACTCAACAGCTGCCAAAGATAACATCTTTCTTTATCCGGCTTTTTGGTTTTTAAATTTTTTTTTGGACTTTTTCAAATATTTGAAAAGATTGAAAAAGAATAAAACTACTTTAAAGTTACAGACTAGGAGGAGATGAGTGTCATATGGGCGAACAAACTAGTTCCAAGCGGTGGAACATACTTATGCTCAATGCAAGGATACATGTGTAGGATAGCAACACTCGGGGGAAAGTCCCCTCCCTGTAAAAAGGGAATCAAGCTGCAAAGGATATACAAAATGGCTTGTGTGGATAGACATGAGACAAGCTCAGGCTATATGGCTGATACTTCAAAGTCAGGGAAGCTATCATAAGGCTCAAGAAGGCAGGAAAAGCTCATGATAATGCAATTACAACTTGACATAAGGGAGTCTGGGGGAAATAGGCTAGCAAAAGATCAAGAGGAGTATGAGGCTCTTGTGAAATGTCATGGCAATACTATACAATGGACTCCCACACCCTAAAGGACAATGTGTCAGCATGGGCACCAAATGCAAATAAGGCTCTAACTAGGGTATCCATGTAAGGTCAAGCTCTACCATTCACATCATGCCACTTCTAAAACAGCAAGAAGGTTCCGTGACATGATAGAATGGGTTCGTACCTAAGGTTATAATGAATCGGTCATAAGGTCCTGCAAAATGAAAACGGAGGTGACACCTAACATATATGCCAGTTTAAACATCATACCTGATATCGGCACGAACGGGTGAAAACAACGGTCGAAACGATGCTCAAAAAGGTCTCCTACATCATATATTAGTCAAAAAATGGTCCAATAGGATTAGAAATGGTCCAAACTATAGTAAAGGGGGTAACAATTTTCAAAAATTTGAAAAATTTCTATAAATAGTAAAACATTCAAAACATTATATAACATTAGAAATTTTTACCCAATTGAGCTTTGAACTTCAATAGCGAATTCCAGGAGATCCAGCCGGTGGAATCCACTACCGTTTTTTCCAGGTAATTACCCATGCCCTGCTCTTTCATTTTCATGCAAATTTTATCATTTTCCATGGTCTAATTAGGATTCTAGGCCATTATAAGATGCGCGCCATGGCCCACATGGAAATCGAGGATTTTTCCACGTATAGGGCTGGATATACGCGGAAAAGACCTCAAAGTCGCATACATACGCGGCTGTTTAGCAAATAATCGCATATGCAGTCGCGTTCAATGTTTTTAAAGTGTTTTAATGACTCAAACTTGAATTTTATGTGCAGGATGGTTCTAGAATGGAGAGAACGTGAGCACGAGCATGTAGAAGAGGCAGTAAGGGTAGACCTAATGGCTCAACAGGCTTTACGTGCATGCGAGCTCTACAAGTTTTGGTGGCTTAAGAGCCAAACCAAGACTGTTGTAGATGCTCATAGACTACTGGGATCTAGACTCAGAGTCTTTCCAGATAGACGGGATGTCCCTCACCATAGAAGTGGAGGACATATACTTTATTACTGGCCTTTCTCGACAGGGGGAAGTGGTGAACCTATGCTCTCGCGGGCCCGGAGGTGGCCTGACCATAGATGAGTACATTGCAGTGTACTACTTTCCGGACACGGAGAAGGTGGGGAGTTAGATCCCAACTAACTCCATACAGGTGCTAGGCCTAAAGGCCATTCTACTGACACTAGGCAGGATAGCGAGGCTAGCCTCACTCCACCAGGCCTCGCGGCCTTTGATGTTCTATGCAGTGGAGTGTATGAGGCCCACAGTTTATGACTGGAGTACAACATTGTTGAGAAACATGAAACAACAGCTCAGCGACTGCAAGATGGGTCGGGTGTGAAACTTCGGTTTCAGCAGCATACTGAGCACGTTCTTCTTTGAGCGTGTTCCAGGATTGAGCCCTTTGAAGATCAACAGCCAGAAATAACCCGCTCTCAATATTTTTTGGGCTGTAGAAAGCCCAGATAATTGACCACCACACACCCCTCCATGGCAATCATTCAGCACAAGCTCAACCTCCTCGTGAGTTAAACAATGATGTAAAATGGAATCTACCCCATGGCGGTATAATGTGTTATCCACTATGAGGTAATTCGTGGATACGTGACGTAATCGACGTTGTTCATCCCGTGAGAGGTGAGTAGGGACCTTTAATGTTTGTAAATATATGATAATGTCTCCATACCATGGATCCAAAGTTGAGATTAAAAAGATGTGCTCATCGACAAACGTATATTCACAAACCTTCTCCTCCTCCTCGCTTGGGAAATCTGATATAAGCTCCGCAAAAATTAACGACTTCTTCGATTTTGCCAAAACAAACTCGAGATCGAATTCTTGCAGAATGACAATCCACTTATTATACTTTCCCCCAATCATCCTTCTAGTGAGGACGAATTGAAATGGATTGACATGGGCTACAACCAAGGTCTAGCGAAGGAGAATATAATGTCTCAATCGTTGAACTGCATGTACGGTAGCTAAGGCAAGCTTCTCAACATGGGAATAATGGATCTATGCGTCTATAAGGTTTTGGCTTATATAATATATGACATGCTCTTGGAGCTCCTCATCCTTTTGAACCAAAACCATACCAATCGTCTCCATGGACGCGACCACATAAAGTAGAAAGTCACGGCTATAGTCGGGTGGACTAATCACCGGGGTCGATGCTAGGGCTCGTTTAAGCGCATCAAAGGAATCCTGGGCTCGCTCATCCCAACAAAAGGTGGTGTCCTTCTTCAAAAGATGCATAAAGCCTCTATTCAAATTGGCAAAAGTGACAACGAATCTCCGTAAGAATTTTCCCATGCCTTGCAAACATTGAAGATGTCTAATGTTTTTCGGGGGAGACAACTGAAGGATTGCCTCTACCTTCAAAGGGTCGACTCTTATACCCTCCTTGGAGACAATGAACCCTAATAAGTGACCAGACTTCACGCAAAAGATGCACTTATGAGGATTTAACCTGACCAAGTAATGGCGGCACCTTTCAAACACTAATCTCAAATGGTAGGAATGACGCACCCTCATACGAGAGTGAGCAGCAAGGTCATCCAAAAAGACTTCAATAATTGATTTGAGATCATGGAAGATCAAGGTCATAGCCCGCTGAAAAGTGGCTCCGACGTTTTTAAGGCCAAAGGCATCTTTCGATATGCAAAGGTTCCCCAAGGACAAATAAAGGCAGTCTTATATTGGTCCTTAGGTTTAATTTGTATATGATTGTACCTGGAAAAGTTGTCCATAAAGGAAAATACCTCGCTTCACGCACACTCATCCAAAATTTGATCAATAAATGGTGTAGGGAAAATGTCCTTAGGACAGGCATGATTTAAATCACGGAAATCGATACATATGCGGATCATTCCCTGCTTCTTATCAACCGAACGGGGTTTGAAACCCACTCCATCAAGGGAACGGGATAGATAAAACCGACATTTAATAGTTTTTCTATCTCTACCTTAATCGCGGGTGCTTTCTTAGGATTCACTACACACAAGCGTTGTCGAATAGGCTTAGCATTGGGATAAGTTTTAATCTCATGTTCAACAATGCGAGGGTCGATACCTGGCATTTCATCGTAAGACCAAGCAAAGATATCACAAAATTATTTAAACAGCTCGGTGTATTCTTGAATCTCAGCATGGGAACATTCTGCCCCAATATAGACATTCTCAATCCTGCCAAGATCGTTAGAGATATTGATAGGAATGGTAGGAGATATATTTTCCATGTTTCCATCAGCCATCGGACTAGGAGAGCTTAATAGAACCATGGGACTACCAATTCTCTCAATAAGAATCTCCCTATAGTCTTCACACTCTAAACGGTCAAGCTCGAGAAGAAAAAAAGATCTATGATGCAAATCTTCCCAAGGTGGCTCAACCCGAGACATAGCCTCAATAATAGCCTCATCAGAAGGAAAAACCCTATCAAGGCAGTCATGTGTGTGAGAAGACTGAACTGCCCATGCAGGAAGTACATATGGGTCCTCCTCCTTCATCCGCGAAGAGGATGGAATAGGCTCTGCAACACACGGGAGATTAGCTTGATAAGCTATCATAGTTGCAGGCAATGGCACATCCATCTCGATGGACTCATTCGAAGGACTCGGTGTAGGAAGAATCCAAGGATCTTCCATATAGGTTGTGCGAAAAGACACCGATCTCACAGATGTCGAAGCCTCACCGAAACTAGACCCTATCATAAGGATAGGTGCAGGACAACTAAATCTTCCCATAAGGGATGGATACATTCCCACACCCAGACTCCCAGTTTCCAGCTGAGAGTGCTTTACAATTGGGATGGAAGCTCCCAAAGATGCAGTAACTAGCGGATTCTTGAATGACCTTTGATCAATCGTAGCTATCTTTCCATTAAACGGAAAGCATACAACTCAAAATAGAGAAGAAGCTACGGCTTGCATACTGTACATCTAATCCTACCAAGCAACAAATTGTAGTCAAGGGGTGCATCAACCACCTCGACCTCTATCGCCATGCTCTTCCCTCCCAAATGGACTTTAAGAGAAGGAAGAATGTCGTGCGGTCGAAATGATCTTCCATCGAAATCAGTCAACATGGTACTGGATTTAGACAACTCGGGGGAACCCAAACCCTTCCAATACACCAAAGACATCACAGAAGCAGCAACACCTTTGTCAATCACAGTGTGTTTGACGGTCATGTTGAGACATTCTACATGAATCAAGAGAAACACATAGTAAGGCAAGTGAGGATGAAGTCCCACAGTTTCAAAGTTGATCACGGAGGAAGAATTATCATTGTTCACACCTAGGTCAAAAAGCAAATCCTTCCTTTGTGAAGGACAACTCTAAAGTACTTCAAGTGTAGACATTGCAGAAGGAGTGTGGCCCAAATCCTTGACAACAGAATAGTTTTGGGCGACTCGGGCATTAGGATTGTGCCCCGAACGCTTAAGGACTCCCTTAGGAATGTGAGGTGCAACTTCAGGTTTATCCATAGGTTTTTCAATACGCAAAGGACTCCCAGGTGGATCAGGTTCCTTTCCAAGGTCAGGTTGTGACAAACCATAGTCCTTCGCACGAGTCACAACCTTAGTAGCACAGACCATATTGATGCAACCATGACCATTAGTCTCCGGTGGATCTTGATCACCACCAGACTGATCATGGGTCCTCGAGTTCATGTTTTGATTATGAGGTAAAGGGTTAGTAGGCACAACTGGGCCCTGTGCTATGAATATCGAGGCTTCATTAATACGAGGGCACAAGTGAGTGAGGTGGTCTTCCATACACAATTCACAAGGAAACTTAACCTTACGTTTAGGTTGCTTGTCCCCCCAAGCATTTCAGGCGTTCTTGTCATTAGAGTTAGCATTTTCATTCCTATTCCCACCCTTACGTTTGTTTTACCCTTTTTTTTATTCCTTTCAGGCTGTTGGTTACCCTTCTGGTCCGATGATTGCACCGAAAGCACACTCGCCATTTGGGTGGGTTGAGACGAAGCCGTGGCTTGTCCCGAGGCAGATTGGTTGATAGATAATTGACTGACCTGTGTCACAACCGAATCTACAGGCTTGACACTCGTACAACCAACAATCCCATTGGCATGTGGTCCAGGTTTAACCTTAGGGTCGAAACTAGAACGCAAAGCATTAGGAATGATCTCATATAACAGACCAGATTTAGCATAAATCAAGTCTAATTCCTGCGCCCTAAAAATGGCTTGTTCCTCGTTTTGAACTCCAGATGTAGAAACATCCTTTGCTATATAAGGCAGTAACGATTTAAGGAACCACTCAAGGAGAAAATCCGGTGGTATGAAGGATTTAATCAACCTCTTCCGTCTATCCCACTCTTGGATATGGTCTGAGGTATGCGTGGCTTTATCCTATCGAAATGTCGACAAGAGCTCCGTACCAACATCGTAAAGCACAGGTAGCTGGAAGTGGTTGATAAAAGTCATAGCTAGGTCATCAAACAAAGCGAATGCCCCCCTAGGTAACTCTGTATACCATTTCATGGTAGGCCCTGTAAGGATGCGTTGAAACAGCCTTAAACGGATCGAATCTTCGTGTAAGGAATTTGAAGAGCACCATAGGTGAAATGTAGTAACATGTTCACTTGGATCCTCTCCTGGTTTGCCCTCGAATTTGGGTATGTCCGAGGGAAGCTTATTAGGGACAGCCGGCCAAGCTGGGTCATGAGATACAGGATTGTTCGTCAGTCTTGACAAGTCAGGAAGATTTAGCGTTGTGAGGAAAGGGAGCCTAGGATGAGCAAGTCGATGCCCTGCTCCCTGATAATTTTGGTTCACATAGGCTTGATTACCGTAACCACCATGGCCTTGACCATAGTGCCCTCCTCCCATTTGACCCGTGTAGGGTGGCATGGAATCACCATAATGTGGTGTGCCTTGACTATGTGGGGCTACAAATCCATAATTCAGAGAGTAAGCGGGTTGTTGATACCCGTACCCATAAGGTGAATAACCTTGTCCATACTGCGTCCCATAATAAGGTCCATAAGACATCCCATGAGATGTCCCATGAGACATTTCGTAAGTAGGAATATACGTTCCGGAAGTAATAACATGACCTCCAGAAGCAGGAATACGGCCCCCTAAAACAACAGGAGGGGCTCGACTCTGAGACACAACTGTGTGAGTAGTAGCAGTATAGACGTGACTCATAGCAACGTTTCAGCCCGAAGGACCATGTGAATGAGGGGGAGGAATAGCATTCGAAGAACAAGGAATAGAGGACGAAGGGACGTGTGAAATTATGTACGTAGTGTTCCCTATAGTCGCTCGTCTTGGATCTGGTATCCTAATAGGATCACTAACACCAGGTCTAGGAGGAATATGTGACGTAGCTTCAACCGCCGGGATGGAAGGTGCGATGTGACTTGTACTCCCAAACCTCTCTACATGGTAAGGAATAGGAGTGCCCCCAGGCGTAGTGTTAAGCTCAATCTCCGATTCGACATGAAATGTTGGATCATGTGCGGGGATACCAGACATACCATAACTAGTGTTTGCAGGTTCATGATGAGTCTCGTCACCCGGCATCCAATACCAGTGACCTGTGAATGAGGGATCATACCTAGAGTGAGTAGGTCTATCATGTGAAGGATGAAATCCAGAATGTTCAAGAAAATCATTTGAAGGATCAAATGTAGGATTAAACTCTTTGTCCTCCACGTCGCAAAGTGGAGAAGGCAACTCAGGAGTGTCATCTCCATGATCTCCCAATGTGTGTGAATCAATGTGTGAAGTAGTCTGCCCGGACCGTCTGTTTCTCTCTCCCAAAGGAGGAGGAGATGTAGAAGGCGAAAGTCTTGCTAAACGACGAGAACGGCGAGGAGCCGCACCCGAATCCATAATGACTCAAAAAATGTAAAAGACTCTCTAATTACACAAACTCTAGGCAAGCTAACGTGCACAAAGCATACACCAATAAATTCTAAAGCCAAACACAAGCAATCAAGGGTAGGGTAAGTGAGCTCCCGAATGAAGCAGGTATGTCTCACCTAGGAGAGGCTTGAGACTCCCAAACACAACAATCAGAGGTTCGTAACCAATTATTGTGGCCCTCAGCTTCAACGCGTAAAGCGACTGTGCTGTCTAACCCCAACCTAGCCGGCACACCTGCAGAATAACCCCTGCAAAGTACCCCCTCAATATCCTAGGTAAGGCAACTAAGGTCACCTCAATATAATCAATGCTCAGGAGGACAGTCGTAGGTGGGATTGACCGTATGGGCAGGATAGCAAAGCTAGAAACTCTCAAAAGAGCCCCCAGATACGAATACAATCTTGGAAATATCTCCGGTGCTACTCAACTATGACTAGGGGTCATACCAATCAATAACTGCTCACACTGCCTCATGCTTAACTCCCTTTTGAGAGGAGGATCCTGAGAAACACCAATTATACCAAGGAATTCCACACTCTCACCTGGACAGACACATACATGTTGTTGTTTAGTGGTCTTGGAGAATTTACTCACAATGAACTATTCCAAGACCTTAAAACCTAATCCTGTTGGTGTACCCTATCAAATAAAATAGTGCAATCCATTTTAATTAAGCGTTGATTTTATTTGGCTTTATTACTCAAAAGAGGTAGATGGTCGTGCAACCAGTGGTGTTATGACGCAACATGAAGCAAAATGCACACCTAACAATCAATGCGAATGCATTGTATCCAATTAAAAATAGGGTATGCTACTACGTGAAATGCAAAATTTTCTTCAAATGATAAGTGCAATTGTTCCTATATTAAATCCTGACTAATACTTCAAAGAAAACCTAGTGCAAGTAGCATGCGAAATGCATAATGATGCAAGGAAGCAAATATTTTTGGATTTTTCGAAATAAAAATGAGATACTAAAGCAAAAGAATGATTCTACTCACCCTAAACTTGGCAAGCACAATCAAACAACACTCACACAAAGTACTAAGGTAAAATAAATCTAATGCACTAATCCCAAAACAAAAAATTGAAAATGCAATGACAAGAACATTCTTAAAAAAGAAATTTACCCTAAAAAAATGTCTCTGGTCAGAAACAGAGGTGTATACATACTCTAGTAGTGTCAAAGGAGACTCAACAATCATCAAAATTCACCCAGCAACAATCAATCTTCCTCTAGAAGGCAAAACTAAGTTCATACGCGATTGTTCGCAGTAAACCCACATACGTACGCGGATATATCAGTGAAAACCGCGTATATACACAATTGTGAGTTAAAAACTCACGTACAGGAAGAAAATTGCATAAAAATAAAGGCAAACAGACAAGCTAAGACAAACTTCACACCAATCAGACATTACTAGGAAAACATGCCCCCAGACCTGACAAAGAAACAGAGAAGAAAGAGCAATTCAAAGTCATTGAATGCCGAAAGAAACCCCCAAAGGAAAACTACTGGGAACTCCCCAACGGAGTCGCCAATTCTATTACGGAGAGAAATTCCTATGGCTTGGGGTACCACAACAGACAGCTTGACTCCAAAAATCAATCATTTCCAATATGCAAGAGAAATCAAATATCTAACACTAAAGGATCTCGATTCATACCTTATTCTGGACGGTTGATGTAGATCCCCATTGAGCTTTCCAACTCCAGCTTGAATTGATAAATTACTTCCTCAACAATCAATAAAAAAGACAAGCATGCTATATATATTGGTGTTAGATCTACTCTGGCATATATAATCAATAATGTACAAGCATTTGAAATCATCCATGGATAAAATATTCATTCAAACATACATTATTGGACAGGAACATATATTTTTATTAATATAAAATCAGAGATTACAATGAATACAACCTCTGTCGGCACGTCTGCGAATCGGAGAAATTGAATCCCCCACTTGGGCCTCCACCACCTCAATCCTCCATCTCTCAATAGCAAGCTCACAAGAAAAAGGAAAGCTTGGGAAGAACACCAAAGTGCTCCAAGGGACAAAGGGATGCAGACTCAAGTACAATGGACTATAGTTTCTTTGCTCTCAATTCTCACATATGCTCCAATGTATCCAAAGGGTTCCTTATATAGCTCTTCAATGGGGTAATGAAGGGTCGAATCCGAGCGATCTCAAGGCATATGGAAGGCCAGGAGACAAGTGAGTCGAATCCACATCAAGGAAAACTCCAAAAGAATTTGGCCTTTTGCACACATCACGATGTATGCGGTTTTAGGGGTCAAACCCGCATATATACGCGATAAAGGGTTTAAAATTCGCGTGTAGAAATTTAAGCATGTTTTTAGGGATGATCTTGGAAACATCAAAGGTATAAAAAAGGTCCATGGGGTCCAAAGAGTCCACAGAGGGACAGGGGAAGGCCATACAAGTGTGATTCACCAGGTGTGGTAAAATCAGCTATAACAAAGGTTAAAGGAAATCAAATGATATAATGTATTTTATGGGCATAGAGAAATAAATGGTTAAATACGAGAATTTTGTAAGGTTAATTTTTTTTATGAGTGTCAGTTTTACCACAAGAAAAGGGAATTTTGTGAACACCCTAACAATGGATAGGGTTCTTCTTAACTTTGACACCTTTATGTCAATGTTTAAACATCTCGTGGGAGTTAAAAATGGCTTCAATATTCTTTTCGGAAAGGATCTTTGAGATATGGTCAATAATGTCATAAATCTAAGGAAGATAAATTGGAGAATTGGTTGGATGATAAAATATGTGATTTTTTATTTTATTTGTTTATATGAAGTTTTATTTATTTTTTATATAAGAACACTTATAAAGGTATTTTTGATTTAGGACATATAATAACCATTAGTTTGGATGACTTTAGTGAGGTGGGCTTGTTGTTTGCTTAGGTGTTGGGGAAAAGAAAATCTAATGTCTCTAAAGATAAGAATTTTTAGAATGATGGATTTTTTAGCTAGGTGATAGTGGGATTGAGTATGAAGGTATTTATCTTGTTGGGCCTTTTTTTGGAAAACTTGGTGGGTATGAAAATTATTGGGTTGACAAGTGGTTAAGACATTTAAGCAGGAAAGATAATTTTCTAGTTGAATTTTGATAGTAAAGTGAATATGAGGAGTAAGTTGTGAAGGTGGGAAAAAATAATTTTATTAATGTTTGACCATGAAGCCAATTAATAAAGGAATCGTCAATAAATAGAAATCAACATTTAAGTTTAACTAGGTAACAAATAGAGATCAAATTTAAGTTTAACCAAGTAAATTTTGAGTATTAAATTTTCAGAGTGTTCCAAAAATATTTTCGCCACTATGAAAGAAAAGAATTATCATGGATCCCATGATAGTGTCTTCATGTTATTCACTGACTTTGAATTTAAACCTAAAATTGGTAAAGATGACACAAACATTTGGCCTATAAATAATTCCAGTTTATCAACTAAGAATCTGAGTATGTTTTTTTATTAAGGTTGAGGAATCAAATTTGTGACGAGGAAACACATTTTATTTAAGAAGACAATCATTTAATTAATTTTACCTCATAATCCAACATTTCATTATAATGGTAGCATTGCATTTGTCAAAAGGGAAACTTAGCACTATTGGAAGAGAGAATATATGCAATGGTATCCTTCAAGATTTGTCAATCTTAAAAAAAACACCACTATTGTAAACAATATGCATTGCACAAGAATGTTTATTATTGTTTCTAAGAGCCCTTTCTCGAAGAATCTCTTATATCAATGGAAAAGAGTGAACAAAAATCTATAAAGACCTACAAATCAAGTCATATTAACTGTTTTCTTTTAACTTTCTCTTAGTACATGCAAATTATTACAAAATGGGTCGGAACATAAGGGGCATGTTGTGGCATTGGATGTTGGCTGGTCCATTCATTAGTTGTTCTAACCTGTCAATGACCAAGACTTTGCAAGATGGATAACAAATCACGTGCTTTTCTAAAATCCCATGAATGTACAACAGAAGCAAGTTCCTTTAGTTAAGGATGTCTATTTACTAAACTGCTCATCGCCTTCTGCATTATTTTAGGTCAATGAATCAAATAAAAGAAAACAAATAAATCGAAAGAGAAGTACAGAGTTGTGAAATAATTTCCCAGAATATGAGGACGAGGAGAGATGAATTACCCTGTATTTGGGTCATCGGTGATGCGGCCACTTGATTTCACAAACTCGTTCTGAATAGTAGAGTATTTATTATGTGAAGGTGCACAAGAAAATGCTTGCCAAGTCACGGTCCCATGTGAGTTCAACCCAAGCCGACCTTATTTTCATCTTATATGGAAATAAATGTTTAGTAGTTGTTCCACACTTCATCAGATCGTGAAAGGATCAGGTGGAAGTGGGGATGCCCCATGAAAAACAAGAACAATCAGTCTTTCTTGTTATGTGAGATGCAGGGTCACAATTCTTCAGAGTTTGCAACTCATAAGTTCAGTCTCTGTCAAATCGTTGATGGAGCAGGGTCCCTTTCACCTTCGTCAACCAGGAAACCAAATTTTAAACAATGAAAATGCATGGGGTGAGTTTTTATTTGGTAGATGGATGATGAAATGCAACAAAAAATTTCAAATCAAACCTCATATAGAAAAATTCCTACGGCGTAAATATTTATTTTTATTTTTATAAAGGACATGTGCCAACGCTAAGATGAGGACGGAAGGCGTTACACATCCCCCTGCTAGGATGTAAAATGCACCTATTCGATGCAATCAAATAGGGAAAAAAAGAGAATAAGTTGAGAGCAACCATGCACTATTTTGTGCTTGAAATTATTGTTGAATTTGTTGAATTTGTAGCTCAGTTCTATGAAATATACTCTTTTTATGACCTTAAGGTTTAATGTAGAAGTCATAAAGCAATCACAAATAATTGCTCCGACATCCACTAGTGTGCATGCAAACTTTGTAAGCAACCAGTGTCCCATATAGTTGATCTACTGTGATATTGTCCAAGCATGTTCTTTCTTCCAAGCTGATATTTTTGGATTGAATCTTTTTGGAATCGTCCTTAATATATTCTAAACAATAATTGATTCATAAACTTCTTCTCCAAGACCTCTAATTTACAAGTTCATCAACACGAAGAATATAAGTTGCAATGTCTTATTCATCCTGCATCCTTAGGTGTTCGAATTATCCTATGTAGGTTTGGAGTTTGACTACTTCGACCTTCTTATCCCCTTCATAGGTAGTTTGGATCTTGTCCCATATTTGCTTTGCAGACGTATAGTGCATAACTTTGACGAAAACTTATTTGTCTAATGCATTTAGGATACGGTTCCTGGACTTTGAATTAGTATTGTACTTGGTCAACTCATATGCATATTTCAGAGAAGTTTTTGGTACCTTGTATCCATTTTCAACTATTTCCCATTGCTCAATTCCTTGAGCTTCCAGAAAAGATCTCATCCTTATGCTACAAAATGCATAGTCTCATCCATTAAACAAGGGTGTTCCACTTTTGTTGTGCTTTGCAAAATTGCTCATTATTACCTTCTAGTGGTAAGACTATCCTTGAAAGAACCCACTCTGATACCAATTGTTGATCACCTAGGTGTAAAGAGAGGGGGGGGGGGAGAATCAATGTACTACAATTTTAACTTTTATTCAGAGCAACTAAGTCATTTGATTCATCAATATAATATCATCACATCATCATCATATAGAAATCACAGCAAGATGCATAGCACACATAATTTTTATGTGGAAACCCAAGTCTTGGGGGGGGAACCAAAGAAACCTTTTATAGTAAGATTTGACCCAGCAACAACTGGAATTGAAATTCTTATAAAACTTTACCAACTACAACTATAAGGGGCTCCAACCTCTAAGGCTTCGAGTTGTTACAACAACTCTACTCACAGAATTGTGAACCCTAGCACCACCCTACCACCCTATAAAAGATATGAACCTGTGGACCTGTCAAGACTGATAAATGTACTCATTGCTCATTACTGGTCATTACATTGCTCTCAAACTCTGTCATCATCGCTGCTGATAACCACTACATATTTCCACTGCACATTACTGCTGCTCATAATCCTGTAATTGTATAAGTGTTTCATGAAAGGTAGATCTCTGTCAAATCAATTGCTCTACATCAATCAAGTCATTGCCAATCATTAATAGAGCATATCACTGTCATCATTGCATGATTATCAATGTACATATACATATCACTATATTTCATACCATATCATTGTGCATATATATTATTGTACTTATACATCATTTTATATTGACCTCATACATAGGATTTATTGTACATTATCACACATTTTGTGCATTTATATCACTTTAGATTAACCCATATCTCTGTTAATACATATCCGTCAATCTATTTTGATAAAATGCATGATTAAGACCTAAGTCTATATTATACATACCATCACTTGAGATAGAACAAGGTAACATTCAATATGGTGAGACGGACCCTTGCAATTGTGATTGTAAGCACACCTTCAGAATTGGAAGATGTACCTTCGGAAAGTTGACAAAAAGTAGACTTGTCAATTGCTGATAAACTCTTCAAAACTCAGGACGGATATAACCTCCTCCAAATGGTCAAAACAATGATCTTAACAGCAGGATACACTTCCAAAAGCTTGGAACTGAGACAAGTGTAAGATATATAGATTTCTTCAAAAGCTAATTGCTACCAACCTCGAAACCATGATAACCTTAGATTGCTAATTGGAAACTCCTCCAGACTGTGACAAATAGCTGCATAAATTGTGGTTGTAACTAACTTAAGAGTTGACCTTCTCTTAAAATAAAACCCAAAAAAAGAATGTTATATAATTTGGATCTAAGGCAGTTGTAAACTCAAACTGTGTTGGGTTGACCAGCTTAGAAATTTTGACAACAAAAAATGTTTCTGTTATACGGCCCAACTAAGACTTTGGCCATTTTTTTTTATCTCTGTTGCAAAAATCGGATGCCTCAATGTTGCTGCCTCAGTCCTCTGTCTATTTGAAATTCAGAGCACTTCTTTACAAACTCCAAACTTGTATACATAAATGAGGATGTTAACCATTTATTTATAGAAATTTGAACCCCCAGTTTTATGGGGCCGACCTGCCCTATATTAAATTAAATTTTTTAATTTTAAAAAACTTGTGTATTTTATGGAGTCGACTTGTCCAAAATTTCTTTTAAAATCCATTTCATTAGTTATTTAATTTAAAATTTTGAATTCAAATTCTCATAATTTAAGAAAACCTTTTATTAAGATTTTAATTAGGGCTTAAAAATATTTTATTAATTATTTAATTATTAAAATTTGTTAATAAAGTGTAATATACTTGATATGATATCAGACAAGAATACTAACTCTACTGGTGAATTAATTAGAATTTGAAATTAAAACTTTACAATTAAACCAGTCACTTCTTAATGCGAGCAAAATATATGCAATATTGGAAAATCTGGGGATGGCGGTGGGCTAATGGAAGAGACCAAGAGAAAAATTTGGACAAATATATTTATTTCACTAAGAACCTAGATTTTTTTTCCTTTTAGGTTTCGAAATCAGCTCTTTTTTTGTCTACTCCCACACTTATTGGTGTCCCAACCAGTGCAAACTAGGAATGAACCATCACCTCCAACCAACCTGTGGCTAAGAAAACTGATATGGATCTGAAATGAATTTATATGATAGTATATAAAAATCTATGAATATTTATAACAGTTTTGGGATGTTTAGGAAATTGCATATGAAAAACTAGTCCCTTGGACTACACTCTAGGCTCGAATTCTGTGAAGTACAAACACATGAAGAAGGTTACCAAAATTTAGTTTTAGAATTAGAAGTCCTTCAATAGGATGTTGATGAATTCTCAAAAGTTAAATAAATAATATTCGAAAGTTTTTAGTCCTCTAACTCATTCGAAACATAAAACTAGTCATATTTTCATGCATTTCTAGCTAGGGTGTTGAAATGCTTCTCAAAACTCAATCAAACTCATTCAAAACTCTGTACTAATTGCAGAAAGGTAAGAATACATTAATATTTATCATTTAGGACTAAATTTAAGATCACGGGAGTCTCATATCTTCATTCATTAATCTAGACATCATTACAAGGAAAAAAGACTAGAATTTAAGGTACAATTGAAGTGGAAAACTATCTGAAATCTACAAAAAAATGGTATTGTTCTGAAACTAATATTAGGGACTGATAATAACCTCAATTAATGGCAGAGACCTATCACCTCACCTCATAACTTCAGATCAACAATCTCTAAAAAAAAAAGGTAAGATTGGAAAGAAATACGAGATTCGAATGAGAGAGTATCCCAATCTCTGTATTGGTGTTACATTGGAATGGGAATGGATTCAGAACCTAAAACAACACTCCATTAATGGATGAAATCTTCTATCATATCACAAATCAAACTCTAGGTGGTCGCTCCTTATATTTTGTATGACCTGCAATAGAGATGAGAAGAAGAGAGGGAGATAGGAACATGGGACTTAAGGCGCATCACGACTTAAGGCGCATCACCTAAGAGAAGTGAGGCTCATCACTCAGTATTGAATCCAAGCTTCACATAACATAAAAACAATAAAAAAAAATGAATAATGGTGTTCGAATTATCCTTAGGTTGACCTTGGGTGACTTGTTGAACAAATCCATCTCCTGTTAGGAAAGTTGCCACTTGCTAAACCCTAACCCTATTCCAATGGTGTGCCTTCCTTGTGGAATTAGCATGTATGAGTAATGTAATATGTTTCCATGTCAGTAAATCCTCATCAAAATAGAAACTGGGCCCTCCTTTGGCCCATAGTTGTTTGCTTTTACCCTGATTGTTTTTCCTGGCTTTCTGCTTTTGTAACTATTCATCAAGATAGAAACTACGCCCTCTTTTGGCCCATAGTTGCCTGTTTTTACCCCGATTTCTTTTCCTGGCTTTCTACTTTTGTAACTATCCATCGAGATAGAAATTGTGCCCTCCTTTTGGGTTAGTTTCCCTCTTTTTCTGATTGCTTGCTTTTGTCGGTTTCTATTTGAAATCTTAGGCAAGTTGATTGTCCCCAATGCACCCTCCTTGACATGGAAACCAATTTCCACATATATTATTCACATAGTAATTAATAATGACATAAAAATAATTCATAATTGGAAATTAACTTAATATAAGCCTCCTAAGTAATAATTTTAGCAAAATTCCCTAGGTACATTCATTAATGTCACTTTGATCCCCTAGGTGTTTGGAAAGGTCAACACTTTTGGTGTTCATTAGAGAAGGGACATGACAATCCTCCTTTTCCAATTCTGCTTATCCTCAAGTAGAATAAATCCAAGGTGCTGCAAGATTTTCTCACCCTCCCATGTGGCATCTTCACTGGGTAACCCTTTCCACTGCACCAGATATTCTTTAATGGTCATGTTCCTTAGCCTTCTTTCTCTAGTCTGCAAAAATTTCTCCAGCACTAAGGCCAAATGGCCTTCATCATTAAAGGTTGGAAGTTATTTCTGACACAACTATCTGTTGGACAACTATTTTCTTCAAGCAAGATACATGAAAAACATTGTGGATATTACTCTCTGGTGGAAGCTCCAACTCATAGGCCACTTCACCAATCTTCTTTAGAATTTGTAAGGCCCATAGAACAGTGGTTGGAGTTTCTTAGCCCCCTTTTTCTTCAAATATGATTGTGTGTAAGGTTGCAGTCTTAAGTAGACTAAGTCTCCTTCTTGGAAAAATCTATCAATCATGTGCTTTTCAACATTCATTTTCTGTTGGTTCTTTGCAACCTGTAAATTTTCTTTGAGTGCCCTTAAAATCTCTTGGTTTCCTTGATTCCTCTTAGTTCCTCATTTTCCCTACCCTGCGATAGAGCCCTCCCCAAGCCTTTCGCCATTAGGATAAACATAAAAGGGGATAGGGGGTCCCCTTGCCTGATTCCCCTCGTCGGCCGAAGGGTTCCTGATGGAACCCCATTCATAAGAATGGAATAGAAGGTTGAAGTTACCAGATGCATGATCCAATCGATCCAGTCTCCCCTAAATCCAAAGGCTGCAAGCATACGCCTCATGAAGTGCCAGTTCAACTTATCATAAGCCTTGGAAATATCTAGCTTGATTAACAATCCTGGTATTTTTTGTGTTCTTATGGAGTGAAGGAGCTCATGAACCAGGATGATTCCATCTGTTATCTGTAAGCCCTCGACAAAGCCCGATTGTTCGGGTGAAATGAGCGTTGGAAGCAGTGGTTTAAGACGGTTTCCTATAACCTTAGTGGTGATTTTGTAGATCACATTGCATAGACTAATGGGTCTAAATTTATCCAGAGAGTCTGGTCCATCACATTTCGGAATAAGGGTGATGAAGGTAGCATTGAATGCTGGGACTAGTTTCTTGGTTGTCCTGGAATCCTACATAATTCTTCAAACCTCTGTTTTTATGAGATCCTAGTAGCAGTGAAAAAAAATGACCGTGAAACCATCAGGGCCTAGGGCCGTCCCTTCCTTCATCTGAAACACCACCTCCTCCACTTCATAGAGGGTTATGGGCTTCATCAGAAGATCATTTTGCTCAACCGACACTAAAGAGGAGATGAACCTGGTAATTTGGTCAATATCAACACTTCTCTCTAGTCTTGGATCTGACATGATTTCTGTGAAGAAACTGTATAAGGTTGTCTTTATTTCTTCCCTAGATTCCACCCGTTCACCTCCCGTAGTTTTTAAGGAGTATATTTTATTCTGCATCCTGTTTTGAACAACAGAGTAGTGGAAGAAAGTTGTGTTTCTTTCCCCCTCTTTCAACCAATGAATTCTGGATTTTTGCCTCCAGAATACTTCCTCTTGCTTTTCCTTCTCCTCTAGTCTTTCACTAAGCCTTTGTTCCTCTATCCTCAGGTCTTGGGTGTATCCCTCCCTCATCCCTATTGATTGGATCTCCTGAAGTCATAGCTCTATAGTTCTTTTATTAACAAAAATGTTGCCAAAGTCTTCCCGGTCCCATTTTTTATTTTTGCTTTCAGGGCCTTCAGCTTCTGCTGGAACCTGTACATGCTTGGCCCTCCACCTTAGATCAGCTCCTCCCACCATGTTCTGATCTTTTCACCAAAACTTGGGTGATCTAGCCATAATTGCTCCAGTTTGAATGGTTTCTTGAATTGAGATCCTAATCCGCTCCACATTAACTGTATGGGCCAATGATCCGATCTTGCTCCCGGGAGGGTAGCTGAGTGAATTTCACTTCCTAGGATTGATTCCAAGACCAGGAACGTATCCAACCTGAAGGATATATGTTTTTCCCCTACTCTGTTATTGTTCAAAGTAAACCGTCCTTTCCCTGGCACAATGTCTAGCAGTTCAAGGTCCTCGATAGTGTCCTTGAAAGCCTCGCATTCTTCCTCCAGTCTAGGTTGACCAACTTTCTTCTCCTCCAGGTACATAATGAGATTACAATCCCGTGGGCCTGTGAGTATTGACCCCTCGGAGGGCTGTGAGGAACTATTTTTTCTCCACTGGATTATGGGGGCCGTAAACATTGATGATCATGCCTTATACTTGGAAACCAATTAGTTTGAAGTTCGTTGATAAGAGACATCTGCTACCCTAAAATCCTCCCAAGGATACCCAAGCTGGATCCCATATGATCCCCAGGCCTGCCACAAATCCTCTAGCGTCGATTCCCATACTCTCACTTCCCTTCCAAATTTTCTTACTATTTTCTTCTATTCTATTTTCTGAGCACTTTGTTTCCTGAAGGAAAACTATTGTCAGATTTTGTCTCTTGATCTTCTTACTTAGGTTTCTTACCTTTCGTGGGTTGCTCAAGCCCTCAATGTTCCATGATAAAATCTTCATTGGATAACTAAAGGCCTAAGGCCACTTTTATTGTCGGGTACTGTCCCAACTCAACTAACTTCCTACCTGCTTCTGCCATTCTCTGTTTGTTTGATTTTAGCCCTGCCTTCTTGGGCGGTTCTTCAAATTTTTGCTTTGTCTCCTTGTGAGATCCCGGGCTTATCCCTAATTTATTTGAGGTGCAGGCCCTGAGGATATCTTCTTTCAGCAATATTACTTGTTCTTGTGGAACATAGCCCTTGCCTACCTCTGTGCACGCCTTCTCAATCCCCTCTAGATCTAGGTCTCCGATGTCCATATCCTCTACTTCATCCCCTGTCTACCTATCTTCTTCAACCACTTCTTCTGTATGCATATCTTCTTCCATTGGACCCTTCTATTCTTGCCTTGTCTAGGGTATTTCTCCTTGTTTCCCTTCCTTGGCATGTTCTCCTTTATTTGATTTTGTGACATCTTCTGCTAGGTCTTCGAGGATTTGGAATTTGTTTGAGATTGTGGGTTTTTTGTGGATATCTCGATTCTCCTACCTTCTGCCTCCTCTTTTTCAAGATGGAACCTTTGTAAACCCTTGATCCTTCTGGTATTATTCCTTTCTTGCCCCTTTAACCTTTGGGTTGTTTGTAGGAAATCTCTAAATAGGTGTCCATATTCATGGCAGCTTTGGCATATGAAAGGGATCTGCTCATAATCTAGGGTTTGGAGCCACTCCTCATCCTCCCATGACATGTGAATTGCTTCAGGCATATATTTCGATAGATCCATGTAGACACATATTCTTGCATATGCCGTGTATCTTTGGGCCCTGGTTTGTTTCGAGATCTTTACGAATTTCCCCAAGGTGTTTTCTGGATCTTTCAAGATCTCTAAATCCCAGTATTCACTGGGAAACAAGTACAACTTGATCCATACAGGCGCTACCCTCATATCCTCCTTATTCGGACAGAACGTCTCCTTGCACGGTCGCAAGAAAAGGCCCGTCGAGTAGAAGAAATATGGTCCTCAATCCGAGATCCTATTTTGGTCTTTTAGGTTTAGGAGGGAGATGGTGAAAAACCCCTTCGATCCCAGCTGAAGGTCATAATGCCCCTTTGGTTTCCACGTCATTTTGATCCACCATACTAGGGATTTTTTTTATGGCTGGAGACCCACAAACTTCGCAATCAAAGCGTGATCTTGCATGTATTGGATCTTTTCCCGTATTTTTGATGATTTAACCATCATGGTTGGAATCAGGGTCGCTTTAGGCTTGCACTTCCCTGGTTTCCTAGCCATTGGTTTCTCTGTCTTATTTAGATCTAGGTTTATTGGAATATCTCTGATCTTCAAGCCGATTGGATTAGGGCTTCTGGAGGCGATGCAGCCTGCCTCGTTACCATCCTCCATGCTTCTGTTAGGCCCCCTTCCTTCTGGGAAAACCTTGTTCAAGCCTTCCTCCTCTGAGGTCTCCGTCTCCTTTTGAAATTTTTGTTTCAATCCTCTTCAACAAAGAACCATTTGTTGAAGAATATGCATTATTGCAGAAGTTTAAAGATGTACCAGGATTACCACCTAAAAGGGATATCGATTTTACAATCAATTTGGTACTAAGAATGATTCCAATATCCAAAGCTCCTTATAAAATGAGTGCACTTCAATTGAAGGAATAGTAGATGCAATTACAAGAATAGTTGAAAAAGGGTTATATACGCCCCATTATATCGCCACAGGGAGTGCTTGCCCTGTTCGTGAAAAAGAAGGACGTTACCTTGAGATTATGTGGGGATTATAGATAGTTGAATAAGGCTACGATTAACAAGTACCCATTTCCAAGGATCGGTGATATATTCGATCAGTTGCGAGGAGAAAGAGTCTTCTCTAAGATTGACTTGAGATTGGGCTATCATCAAGCGCGCATTAAGGATGGAGATATTAGTAAAACTACTTTCAAAACTAGGTATGGGCATTATGAATACACAATTTTGCCTTTTGGACTGACAAATACACCAACCATACTCATGCACCTGATGAATGGTTATCAGAAAATTTCTGGACAAGTTTATTATTGTATTCCTAGATGATATATTAATCTATTCTAAGATAGATTAAGAACATGAAGAACATATGAGAGTGACCTTACAAATTCTGAGAGAGAATCAGTTGTATGCTAAGCCGAGTAAATGTACTTTTTATCAAAAGCAATTGTTATATCTCAGACACATTATCTTAGAGAAAGGAGTGACTGTGGACCCTGCTAAAATCAAATCTATACAAGTATAGCCCACCCCTAGAAATGTATTTGAGGTAAGATCTTTTATGGGGTTGGTTGGTTATTAAAGGAGATTTATAAAAGCTTTCTCTAGGATAGCCAATCCCATTACATATTTACAAAAGAAAGGTGTGAAATTCATTGGGGCTTAGAAATGTGAGGATAGATTCAAACTTCTGAAAGAATTACTCACATGTGCACCAATTTTAAAGATTGCAGATCCATATAAGAAGTATGTAGTATGCACAAATGCATCTTTAGAAGGACTCAAAGGAGTTCTGATGCAAAAAGGGTGTTACCAGATGAACTAGTAGGGCTAGTCACTGATAAACAAATGCAATTGAAAGTGATCACTGTCACCTTAGTCACTTCTCCAAACTACTTTGGAGTTTCATAACCTTCAAGGGGATAGCCCTTCTGCAAGACACTAGGAAAACACGACTTTATCTTGTATAACAATATTAGTGACCAATGCCTTTATGGAGTTAATTAAAGAATGAAGAAAACATACTACATAAATATTAAAAACTATGAATCATGTGAATCAATGTATCAATTTCATTCATTAACACATTCACGAAAGACAAATAAGTAGCCAATTCCAATATATCATGCTAATGTCATTTGAACCACTTTTAGTATCATTCCTCCACAAGTAAGCACAATTATAACAGGTTGTTTATGACAGTACAACAATGACAAAATTGGGATTAAGAGCATATATTACTGCAATGATACCATGTATTTGCAATCACACAACTTGAGGTACTTATGTTCTAGAAAATAGATCATTAATTCATGTTTGTCATGCATTTAATTGTGACTTTAACAGCTTGCAATGATTAGTCCTTTATATCCATACATGTATCAATGCACAAGTATAAAATGGACAACAATAAGGCATCCAATATCTAGTCCTTCAACTCGAACAAGTAACCATTTAATGAAAGTGAACATAAACAAGGCTATCAACAGCAGAGTACATCCATATCAGATTTGATTAGACAGTCCTGTAGTATGCGTGTAACACCTCTCAGTTCATTAAAACAAAAAGTAAATGTTTAAAGCAATACTTGGACACACTTTACTAACCCTTTTTGGTAGTTTCATATGGTAGGTTTTGGGACTGTCGTTGAATTGCAGACCTTAAGGGAGGCCAAGAAAAGGAAACCAAAAGGTGGGTATGGCCCATGGCCAGGTTGTCCAAGGAAAACTAGGCCAACAAGAGGCCTTCAAGGGAGCAGGCGAGGGTAAAGAGCATGGGATTGAGATCTAGAGGAGTAAAGGAAAAGCAAGATGAGGTGGAAAAAGATATGACTGAGGCTATTGGAAAGCCAAAAGCGATAGGCCAAGGGTAGAAAGGCTAGGAAAGAGGCTAAGAGGGTGGAACGTGAGGCTTTTAGGGAAGAATTAGGACTATTTTAGGGCTTTTTAGGGTAGATTTTGAGGTTTTTACAAATTTTGTACTTTTAGGGTTCTCGATAATTCTGCCTTAAGGTTTTTAGGGCTTTAATGGACAGGAAAAATTTGTAGGGAAGAAGGCAGAAATTTTAGGGAGGCCCAAAAGTGAAAAATATATATACATACATA